>JACTOM010000021.1:0-231583 GCA_015832385.1 Elymnias hypermnestra
CTCCTGTAGCTCATTAGCGGATGACGCAAGTATTAATTGATCATCAATGTAGAGCAAACATTTGACGAGTAATTCATCCATTCTTAACCCATATATACTTTCTTTTAATACATAACCCATAATAACCCATACATACTTTCCGCAATTAAAGTCATCATAAATATTAGTAGATATTTAATTTTTAATTGAGAGCAATAAATTCCCTATAGATGATTACTATCTATATGGAGTTACTGCTGTGCCAAATAGCGTTTCACAGGTTTTATAAACATATTTATTTTTATCCCTTAAAAGAGAAATACTACATTCAATAATCAGTACACAATTTAAACTGAATCTGAACCAAGAATTGGCTTAAAGGCTTACACTAGTTCCTAAGTTTCTGGAAAAAAAATTTTGATTGTTTATATTTTTTATCATTCAAATGTATACTACTCCTTTTTCCTTAAACAAACTCCGCATCCGCATATCATATAGGATAAAAAATATCACTGTAATTTGTAGATTAAATCGCCCATTTTTAGGTTCTTTGAATCTCTAATGAGACTATGCCAGACGCATCGTACTCTAACAAAAACTTGACCTTATCAATAATAAAAATTTTAAATAGTTTTAAAAGTTATATACACTATAAGTTTGCCTTGGGGGTGTTTGTCCGGTTGTTGAATAAATTACATAAATTAGCAAACAATTTATCGTCTTTATACGATGTCTTTTTAACAGGTGATAAATGATGATTGCAGAAAGCCACAATATTATTCAATATCGTCAATGTTAAATGGACTTTTTATTATTTTTGTCTACATTACAATACAAAATATATTTTACAAATGGTTTACAATTAATAATACAATTTGGGTGCAAGTCATAATGTGCGCAGTGGTGTCTGAACTACATTATATCTGTATTTCAGGTCACCAGGCCCATTCCCGATGAAATTGTAAAATCATTGATATAGGAAAACTTAGCTTAATAAATATTGTCAAAATAATATTGCATATTTCAGAAATCTAATGTAAGTCGAGCAATGGTTCTTCTACACAAACTTTATTATTATATTAAAGTGTTTATATTTACCCATGTCTTCGTCTATAGATATCCCGTGAAGCCTTCTGGAACAGGTACTCCCCAATCCTGTCAAGTTTCTCGGGACTGGAGAGCGAGTAAAAGGTGAGTTTCTCCATATTGGATTTAACCAGGCCATCTTGTGGGGATGCTGGAAAAATGTTGTCTACGAGACGTTTGTAACGGGGCCTCAGGGCGGAGCAACAGCCGCAACAGCCTAAAAAATCAAAGGAAATATATTATTAACTTCAATAAAAAAACATTGTGCATTTAACACCACACGACAAAGTGAAAATTTCATCAAGGTGATGTTAATAATACGAAATGTAACTATATTTATTTACTTGCATATATACAATTATAATGATGTATTAATAATAGTTTTATAAAATAATTAATTAGAGTGTAGTTGTGACGCATTGACGATGGATTTTTACACTTTTAGCCGTCTCTACTCGAATGAATGTTATATAGCCGAACGAGACGGCTGTCTCAGTCAATACCCGTAAAATAAAGCTGTAAGAAATTTTTCAAGCAAAATATTTAAGTAAGTTTATGAATAAAATAACAGTGACTTAGATTGTTAAATGGAGTGATGAAATCATAAAATTTAAACGCCAAAATACTAAGATATAAGATGATACTTTATACGTAGGAACCGTCAATATGCATATATTACCAAAGAATTCTTTCCCACGAGTACTTATCAAAGTAACTCTGACGATAAAAACTAAAGTATATCTTTTTGATAAAGACCCGATAAATAAGATGCCAAATGCATAACTATAATATGTAGTACAAGAGGAAATTTAATACAAAATTTTCGCTTACGATCATCAAATATGAAACCATAACTTGTCCAATGAATGTAAAACACAATATTATTGTTTATTTAAGGATGTTTTCAGGTAAATTAAATAATTTGACTTTTACACAAATAAATTTATAAGCCTATTTGTGATTTCTAATAAAAAGGAATTTTCTTATAATGTTAGCTGGAGTTTATTGGCTATTATATACGCTAATGAAATTGTTATCGTATATTAGTATTCTAGATTAAAAGATTGCCCTCATGAGCAAAGCGTGTATATACTTGGACATGTACCTAAATATATTTCTTCGTAATGACGTTATTGGCTCTTTGCCTGTAGATAGAAATTGCACGCTTCTGTTAATATCCACGTGAATATTGACTAATTTGATCTAAGTGCTAATAATTTCGAAAGTACCTAACATTCTAACGACAGCAAAGAACTAACCAAGAGGCAAGTAATCATCGGGAATTATCTAGTGCTTGACGTTTATTTGTAAACCCATTTTCATTAAATTATTTTGGATTTCTTTACCATTAGTAATAGAGTACTGACGTATTACACAAACTACACATACCAAAAATAACTTTTTACTAAATGTACATAAAATAAATTATATATTGGCCCCAAGACTATTTCTAATCATGTATGTCTTTCTAGTAGACGATTATATACAGAATAACATAGCTTTTAAACTGAAATTACCACAAGAACCTGAAAAATTTCCAGACCAAGCAACAACATCAGACTGATCAACTTCCAACTTGTTAGTACAATATCCTACAGTAATCTCTATATGAAACGCGAAACAGATATTATGTAAGCCTTCGACAGGTAAATATAATATTCTTACACAACTTACATGTCATATAAACTGTTCGACTGATGAAGAAACATGTTCGGTGTGCAATCTTGCTTATTTGCAACATTTATGTACCTTTTCACAATTCACTGTTAAGCCAAGACACTAACCATTATAAAAACAATCACTTAATAGTTCCTATCTTCACATCATTATTTTTCTAATGTGTTTTTAGTAGCCAAGTGTTTAATTGATTAAGCCATTTATTATGAGAATAAATTGAAAATAAATTTACAATTAAAATTTTTAACATCAAGTGTCATCCACTACAAATTTAAACAATGTATTTAAATTTTGGACAAGTTTCATTAAAGGAGTATAGAAATGTATGTAATTTAAGGAGTAATGAGTAGTAAAAATTAATAAAATAGAGAATTTGTCTTGTGTGACAGCATAATATATCAACGTTAGCATTACTTATGCAATGTTAACTAAAATTAGTAAAGTTAACAATTAAAAGAACTGTGACGGCAACACATTATATAGCTAACTTGAGCAGACAATTCATGTTAAACTATGGAGATGGAGTCTTACTAACTTAATTGGAAAATATTTCTAATATATATCAGGAAGTCTTTCGTTTGAAGAGATCATGGTAAAGCAATAAGTGATCTATCGATATGTGAAAGTACATATAGGTGTATACGAACATGTTACATTCAGAAATCTATCATATTAAATATATAATTGATTAAATAAAGTTAAATATTGCATATCATTCATTTAGATTATATTGTCCAATAATAAAAATGCAAGAATTGTTTTTACATCACAAAATTATGAAAGAAAATTTGACATACCTATTAATTAAGATAAAAATATATATGCCATGAAGTCACTATTTATATACACATTCTAACTGAGAATAATTATGGATGTGCTTTAATTTAATGTATAAACGCAATATAAAATAATCACAATATTCTCTTTAGTGATTTTATATCTATTTTAATTGCACTTAATACGTATATTAATCGCGTCATTTCCTACTATGCTGACTCACTACACAAAGAGATTGGCAACGATTTCAATTTGTATTTATTTATAAAAAAGGACCTGTCAATTGAAAATAACCTTTAAATAAAATCGTGTATTGAACGTTAGATAGAGAAAAATCTTTATATAGCTCAAATACTTCTTAAATATACATTTAATACAAAACTATAGTATAACTTTGGTCGATAAATTCAAATTGACCAAATTAATAAAAACAAATCTGGTTCGTGGTATTCTCGGTTCCGTCGAAACCATGAAATCTAATTACTTGAGTTTGAAGTAATTCGTCATCATCATCATCATCATCATCACCATCATCATCGGGCATCATTTCGTGAGACCTATGTCCAGCAGTGGACGTCCATCGGTTGAAGCGACGACGACGACGACGAAGTAATTATTAAAGCTCCTTTAATAACAAGCAGAACAAATAATTGCACTAAGGTAACATCTACCCACTTACTTAATCGGTGTTTTTAACTACATTTCTGCATCTATAATATTAAACAATGACTAATAGAAGACTCACTCCTGTTATAGATATACGCAAATTTTAATTAGATTCCTATTTTATAATTTTCTATTCAATCATAATTATATGACACAATGGACTGTGAAACATGGTCACATTTAAACAGTGTTCATGCCAAATAAGTAGTAATTATTTATTGAATACTCCTTCTCAAATGCAAAATAATGGTTGTACGTTTGAAAGTTATAAATGAAAACCTGTAAAAGAATAACCAAGGTCACTGTAACTAATGCGTTAATTTATTCAATATGCACTGTCGCAAAAACATTTTCACGTAATTTGTAACGAATAAAATCACGAACTCCTAATAAAATTAAGCTAAACACTTCTACTCTTTTCCATGTGACGAACTGAAGTGCAGAACTGGAAGATAACAATAATTGTTGATAAGAAAATCATGCCAAGTTGAGCGGTTTACGCCTCAATAGCTCTTGTTGCCCTAGTTATCTAAAAACCCGTTGATTTTCACATTTCATTCCCCAATACTTTGCTTTCCGTGAATAATGGTACAATACAAAATGTTTGTTATCTACAATGCAAAAATCTCGCGTTTCCTTTAGAAAAAAATTCAAAGAAACATCAATTCTCATAGTACCGTCGTAATATATATTGAATAACATTTTATATATCCGCGGTAATATACATTTATACAGCAAAAGAAGCGAAACAATTTTAATGCAAGAAATAAAAACAAACTTGTAATGCCGTATTTTAGAATGAAGAAGGTTCAGCAATCATTTGTCGGGTTGAGCATATGCATTTTAAATAAGATGCCCGAATCACTTCAGTTTGTCTCCACATAGTTGTAAGAAATATGTTAAAAACAACCTATTACAAAAAGCTTTTTATAATATTGAAGATAATTTAAGTGACAAAGATGTTTGGACTTGGTTCCAGTTGCACATGAAAGCTAAACACATTGTAACGTACAAAAACTATGTTTAAAGGAGTAACCGTTGAGTTTCTTGCCGATTTCTTCTCAGCGAAATCAACTTTCCGAACCGGTGGTAGAGTTATTACCAACGGACAGCCTACTGACGATTCAAAAGTCCTTTTCGAGTCTACTTGAATAAAGAATATTTTGATTTTGATTTAGTTAAGGACACAGCAGAATCCAAAATTTTCTTTAATCAAAAGTCATATTTAAATTGACTAATATGACGCTGTGACACCATAAAATTATGTCAATACAGAGAGCTGTATTGACATAATTTTATGTATTTTCGAATTGTATCGTAACCTTCAAATAACAGCGAATATTTACTAACTTGTTTTTGAGGTATACATATAAAATTAAGTATTAAATATTATTATTTTCTCTGGCAAAATTTACGTAAACATTTAGTTTCAGTGAGAAAGGGCACAGGTACAACATAATCTCCCCTAAAACAAAAAAATTGAAAAAATGTGCGAAAATGTTTCGTCTATTGCACAAAGACTACATATCAACATCATTTTGATATTGACACATTTGATAAATAAGAAATTTAACTCTTGTTTATATAAACTGAACTTTATATTAAAACACTAGCTGACCCAGCAAACGTTGTTTTGCCTTATAACAACTATTATAGGTATCAAAAAATAGGGGTTATATGGAAATTTTAGGTTGTATGTATTTTTGTATGCATTTTTGTATGTATTTTTGTTTGTATAAAAAAAATTTAGGGCTGGATCACCCTTAACATTTAGGAGGATAAAAAATAGATGTTGTTCGATTCTCAACCCTAGCCGATATGCACGTTAAGGTTCACAAAAATCGGTTAAGCCGTTTCGGAGGAGTTCAACTTCTAACACGAAGAGTTCTGAATTAAAAAATACCAATTTCCATATAAACCTTCGATGGCATTTTGGAAATTATTTTTGATAAGGTAAGTAGCAGCCCATTAAAGTCCCACTGCTAGGCACAGGCCTCCTCACTCAAAGGAAAGAGGGTTTTTAGAGCATAGACCCATCACGCTGATCCAGTGGGGATTGGCTTTACTCTCATAGTCCGATTTGACGGGAATCCGACACGACCGGAGAGATCAGGCGAAGGACCGACGGCTTAACGTGCTTTCCGAGACACGGGGGTGGAGCACACCGCCAACTTCGCGCAAATATTGAGAAAATCTTAATATAAAACTCAATATTGATATTTGAATTGGCCCGACCCGGGACTTGAACCCAGAACCTCAAGTCTGTAGTCGAACATGCTAACCACTAGACCAATGAGGCGGGCAGTCAGTATTTCTGATAGATAGTTCCTTATCGTATCTAACTTACACATATAAGAAAAGTTTATAGAATTTTATACATTTACGTTTCGGTAATAACGGTGACTGTTAGTTTATGTAAAAAAAAATTACAAGGTTAATTTCAAGTATTGCGATAACAATGTACAAAACCTATACAAGACTAATTTCTACAAATGCTTATAAATGAAAGAAAATTCAATTAGTGTTTTGTAGGAGTGTTCCGCGGTGGCCTCTTTTATGTCTATACATTTTCCGATCACTTATAGGGACTTAATATAGCTTGTCATTAACGGCAGCTCAGTTGTGGAAATAGGCTATCAACTACGTCGAGAATCTATTATCTGCGCATAGATAAAGTATCACGTTACAAAAGAATAATTTTACGATGGTTCATAAATATTTTTTTTATATGATAACGATTTTAAATTTAGTCAAGATGTTCTTTGTTAGCGGAGGTTTATATAACTCTGTACAAAATATAAGTCAAGGTCTAGCAGAAATAATCGAACATATAGACGCTGGAAAGAAAACAAAACATTAGGATATTGGCAACAAAATATAAATATAGTGTCCAAGAATGATAACACACTAGTCTATAAATACAGAATTATATTTTTGTCTTTATAAAAGTTATCTGTTCTGATGAAAAATTTTGGTTGTTGTTGTTTTGTTTTCCTGTGTTGATATGCTTTATGAATATAAATTTAGTAATCAGTTCATTTTCACGATTCTTTAGCAAAAGTGTACTCGTGAAACAAAAAGATTAATGATAAAAGAAGAAAAGCAAGCATATAAACAAATTATAATAGAATAAGAAGAATCATAAAGAAAAAAATATGTTACTATTTTTTATAAATCACATAAATACATGCGTTAAGTAACGATAATTTAGTCAAAACTAAAATAGCTATTTAAAAAAAGCTATGAAACAATAAGACTGGGCAATTTTACATAATACATACAAGGTACATTAATTAAATTATACAGAACATTGCCGGCCTTCATTTTCCCGAAACGACAACATTTTGCTGAGACTCGGGGCAAAATAAATATATGATAACCCTGTTATATTTCTGTGCCTACACACCCTTTTTAAAAATGCAAAAGGCAATCCCGCCGTATTTGTTTCAATTCCCGTAAGGTCGTAGTGTAGGTTTTGCTTTTATACGTAGTACGATATACAGTGCAACCCCGATATAACATCACTGAAGAAACAAAAAATGCGTATCAAGTAGTTTGTTACAATAAGTTTTCGTTATATAGAGATCCTGTTTGAAAAGGTAAAACACTTGTTACTTAGCATCACGAAGAGTTTAACGTGCCTAAACCCGTAGAGACAAACTGGTAAAATTGTAGATTTAAGTGCCAATAATTTATAGGACACGTTATTTAAAGGAACCGTTAAATAGTTGCCAATGACAGTGTGTAATGATAAAAAGCACGTCAACTTACCGCACTTACTCTAAAGCCCAATCCCCTTTAGAGTAAGTGCCGTGATGGCTGATGGCATAACATTACTCATTTGTTAAAATCAAAATGTAAGATACTGTAAACCAAGGTTATTTGTAAAGCTAGTAACTTATTTTATCTATATAAGAGATATCCAGGTATCTGTTGAATCATCACGATATCTCTGGAACAATAAGGCGTAGAGACTTGAAATTTGGTTAGAATATTCCTTTTGCCGAGTAGAAGTCAGCTAAGATTTTGCGAAATTCCACCCGCAAATGGAGTTGCGGGGGTATTAATTAGAAAAATTCAAATTTTTACACTAAAAATATTCAAACTTTGCATTTAGAAATTTATCTTTTATGGTATGTTAAACTTGGTCAGAACTTTTTTGACATAATGGAATCTATCAAAAGTAAATTTTAGGAAATTCCAGCCACAAGAAGCAAGGCGGGTATGTTTCTTATTTGTAAAACGATTTGCTTAGAAAACATTTCACGCAGACGAAGTCGCGGGTTCAGCTAGTGATTGTATATATTAATAGAAGGATACATTTATTTTTGAAATAGATTTTTACTACTTCTCTATTTAAGATCATCATTTCCACTTCTAAATTACTATTACAGTATTATTCTTGATTTAATCTATTAGAATCCGACTTAAGCTGTTTACATAAGTGTTATATAAATCATAATAATTTCCTGAAATCATTTTTGCTAACTATATATAAACATAGAACATATCTCTTTATATATTTAGTATAATAAATAACAAGGAAAATCGCGATACCCGCTTAAATATTAAATGAATTAGTCATTTAAAATTAAAACAATATTATTACAAACAAATATAAATTATCTTCCAGTTCGAATTGTACTTTTAAAAAAATATTAGGGCATAACACTTGGTTTGAACTCTATGCCTTTAAAGAAACACTCTAAAATAAACAATAATTTAACACACGTGTAGCCGTCAAGGGCCGGCTGAAAATACTGAAGGAAATCTCTAAAGGTAACAGCTATATTTAAACTGAGTAGGGCTGAAATATTGTGGCAAACGCTTGGTCTGCTTTTAAAATAAATGATACATTATACTCACATTAATTACAGAAATTCCGGCACATCATTCACGTATATTTTGACATTTATTTAAGGATAAAAGCGTAAAACAAAAATTGATTAATCCGCACGATTTGAAGGTTTCGCTGGCATTCTTTCCTAGAAGATATCCTGATATCAACTCCCGGAAGGGTATATTTAGGGAATTGCATTTTTTTATTTGTATTTGTGTAGACTGGTAGATTTCGGCCGTGTCTAATTACTCTCCTACCAATTTGTGTCGAAGTTAGCGCACTTCCATCTTACATAGTGTAAGATGGAAGTGCGCTAACTTCATCACTTACCGTCAGGTGAAATTACAATCAAGTGTAACGTCTAGTATCATTCTCTAATTACTATTTACTTAACATTATTAAATTTCTATATTAGGAAGCAGAATGTGCTATTGAAATAATATAAGGTAAGTAGCAGCCCATTAAAGTCCCACTGCTGGGCACAGGCCTCCTCGCTCATATGAGAGAGGGTTTTTAGAGCATAGACCCTCCACGCTGCTCCACTGCGGATTGGCAGGCATAGTATACAAGTGTACTCTCTATTCCTTCACTCTCATAGTCCGGCGTGACGGCAATCCGACACGACCGGAGAGAGATCAGGCGCAGGACCGACGGCTTAACGTGCTCTCCGAGACACGGGGGTGGATGACACCGCCAAATTATTCCCAACTTCGGGCAAATATTAAGAAAATCTTAATAAAAAACTCAATATCGATTTCGAACTGGCCCGATTCGGGCCTCGAACCCAGAATCTCATGTATAAACATTGTTCAAATTTTAAATAGCTGATAAAACACTTTACTTCATCCAGTTCAAAAAACCACTCCAGTTTATATAAGTTTGTTAAAACTAGTAATGGATAACACGTCATGTTAATTTGTTTTTAAATATTAGTTCATAAATTTTAAAAAAATGTACAGGGCCATCTATGGAATTTATTTATTTATTTATCAAACAATACATAGTACACTAACAGCTCTCGCCAAATCGTATACAAGTTAGGTTTTTTATAATTACATATTATATATAAATGATAAAAATTATTTATTAAAATATACTGAAACATTTTTTATAAATGGTGTAATCGTTTGTCCGAACACATCAGTATCCGGGATTTGGACCAATATTTTATTAATATGCTCTACTACGCGATGAGTCGGTGCTGCGGACCCGCGACGTGTCCGCGGCTGCTCTCCCGATGCCAGCAGCCACGGTCGCCGTCGCGGGCCGCTGGCCCCGGCCGCACCGCACATGTACCGTCTCGGTGCTACGAGTCCTACACGCGCAAGGGCAATCGGATTGTCCAATGTTTGTATACATGTATTATTAACATTTATTTGTGTGTAAGTTTCAATTTCTGCTGGATGGCATAGGAATTGCCTGTAATTTTTTCTATGTCCTAATCCTAAATCACTGAAATTCGATTCCTGAATAGCTTTTATGGTTGAAATAGAGAATTTTAGTTTAGATAAGTGTCATCAAAATTGACACAAAAAATTAACACTGTGCTACACTATACCTGTGAATAAAAAAAATTGGAGAAGCCATTGTGATAGATCTCAACCTAAACAATGGAGACAATGACCCAGCTGACTCAAAAACCTAATATTTAAATAACAAAATATATATATTGTTGTTTTTCAATAAAATAATCTATTTTTTCATAGTAATTTCCTCCAGTGAATCTATTTTAATCTTAAAAAATAACATTTTATTAACTATTCATAGTGTTCTGATTGATAAGATTTATGGATACTATCTTGTTATATGGGAAGAACAATGCATTGTCACTGAATAAATTTATTTTAATAAGTATAACAAATAATTAACATTCTTATTTTATATGAAATCACTCATTTCTTGGCAAATAATAGAAGTTGTATGAATGTTTTTGAATTAAATTTTAGTACTAAATATATAGGAAATGTGTCTTAATATTGGGAGTAGTCAGGATGTCATGAAAATTAATGGACCAAAAATAATTATTGTAATTTTTATTGGAACTTTATTAATATCTTAATGTTTACGTTTTTCGTCTCTTTCTCTTATTTTTGAACGATCATAGTCATCATACTTCCTTGAAGACAGGCGGCTTCTCTTATCATCAGAACGCCTTTCCCTAGAGCGGTCCTCTCTTTCTCGAGACCTAGACTTATGCCGTTTACTTGAATATTCTCTTTTTCTGTCATATGGTGACCTTGAGCGCCTCTCTCGTTTTTTATGAGTACTATGATACTTTGAAGACAATGGTGGAGTTTTAGGTGATTTCTCCTTTTTGGAATCCCTTTTTGAGTCTTTTGAAGTGGATGCTGTGGGTGAATCAGCTTTTTTTTCTTCTATTTTTGATTCACGATCTTTTTGAGCTTGTATATGTTTATTAGCTTGATATATTTTCCGAAGGCCTTCAACCTTGTTCTCTAATTCTTCTGGATTTACTTTAGGACGTTTATATAATTCAAGAATCCTCGAGCAGACATTTCTTATATCTTCTTCAGAAACCTTAAACAATAAAAACCAATGTGGGTTGTTTGGAAGAGGTAACCCAATTTTACGAGCTGTCAAATAAATACATGCACATGCAATTGTCTCTGGTGGAAATCTCATAAACACATCTGTTCTTAGGGCATCATTCATATAATTCCAAGCCATTTGCATAAGCTGCTTGTGTTTTTCATACTGCAATAATTGTAAATATACCACAATAAGCTTATGTGGATGCTTCACATGGACACAGAAGCCAAGCTCCTTTAAAATGCGACGTTCAGCTTTGATGACTTGATTCTTCAATTCTATATAATTTTGATCTACTATTAATGGAGAAATGGTTTTCTGAGCTCTCACTTGTTTGATATGATGGAATACATTTATAACATCACGTATTCTGCACGGTTTTTCTTCAACTTTCGATGCTAAGTATATACTGCCCATAGCTGTGGTTTCCATTGGGTATCTTACAAAGGACTTTGAATAATAGAACCTTTGCAAATACATTTGACCAGTTGCCATGGCTACTTGAGGAAGCTTCAGTAAAATCCCAGCGGTTTGAATCATTTCACATCCTAAGATGCGTAGGTCCGTTTCCGTTTCAATGTCCAAGCCATCAGATTGTGAAGGTGTTTCTTTAAATATAGATTCTGGTAACAGGCAGTTGTATAACGTCAATACTATCTTGCCATAATTTTTCTGAGGCTTTGCTGGCGTCGTGCTGGTTTTGCTTTGATTTTGAACAGTTGTAGTTGTCATTGTAAAGTTGCAATGTGTTACACTACACTGGGAAATCACGACTTAAACTAATAATAAAAACTAAAATATCTTTATATTATGTCATATATACTACATTTCCACGCGGTTTAAGTTGTAATTTCAATAATAAAATGGAAATTTCACTATTAATACGAACAAAATGACAGATACCCCAAAAAGAGCATTTCCAAGATGGCGACTCGGTAACAGATGTCAGTTCGTATAGGCAAACATAATTCGTCTCTAAAAGTGATTTACGTTAATAGGAAACTTACCCTGCGCCATAATCAAAAATGCAAGTTTCACTTGAGTTTAAAGCACAAAGGGCACATTAATATACACTTATGGGCGTATCTTCTATGATTTATCGGTATGATATATCTGACTCATACAAACGTCATATTCGTATTTTACTGACGTTTGATTATGCCGTTGCTATGTGCAACTCAGTTGACGCTCACCGTTGTAAAACTTTTTATCTTTATTACTAAAACATCTAACATAATTAAAATTTTAATCAAATAATCCTACTTATAACAACAATCTTTTTTATCATAGGTAATATTATACAGATAAGTAACACAAAGTACGACTCAACATCACATATATTATCAGTTTTAGAACGTAACCGGAAATCGTGCATTCAATTTGGCGGCACTAGACAAGTAAATAATCAATAGTGTAGACTTTTACATCATTAAATTAATATTTTTTCATTGGTATTTATTATATTCTCACTTATGATGGTTTATAATTATTTTACTAGGCCGAATCACCAATATAATGAAATGAAAAGCTATCTTTACTGTACGTAAGATTATAATTTATCATAAACGTCTATCAATATGTAAAATACTTACACCCAGGATCCGTACATTTTTGGATAAATGTATCCAAAAAATCGTGACCTTCACTTGGTTCAAAACAACATTTTACGAAAGACATTATACACTATTATTTGCCTATTAATTAAATTAACAAAAACCCGTGGGACAACTATATAACGATTAGAAATAAACTTTGTAATAATAACAATCTAGCTAGAAGTTAACAAATATAAAATGATATCGTCTGGAACCACAAATATATTATTTAAAAAAATATTTTTGTTACTATTAGGGAACCACTTAAATATTCGATATAACACTACTAACATAAATAGCTTCAACTGTCCTTATTTAATTAACTAGCACACTTTACATATTTTAAAACTAGATTATATTGTTCAATAAGGTCTAACGTCACATTTCCGAAGAAAATACGTATTATGTTGTACTTGGCAATACGGAAATGTCAATGAAGTTCGAACTTCGAACGATGAATTCCGACTAAGGTGAATAGCCATGTATCTTAAATGCATTCTTTAGTCACTTTGTTACATTTTTTTAAGTCGTATAATGCGCGAAACTGTTCATTCAATAGCTTCATACAACTTTGTGATAGCAACTTGGTTTATTTATAGATGTCGCTAACAGAAATTTTGGGTAATGCACCTATTTACTCATAGGTGGCGCATAGTATATTTTAATTCTCAACATAATTCGTAATAAATCTAAACGTAGTCGATTTTGTTACTTTATTTATAAATACAAGAGTGGCTAGACCGATTAAAATGACAAAGTCTCCAAAACTATTCGAGTGCCTTGAAATTCGATGAGAGTCTATACCCTTTCGCGATGTAGACGCCCACTAAATAGGGTTTCCACATATTCCCACGATATCGAGAACTTCGCAGGTAACACACTACTTTTGATCAAGTTATGAAAATGAACTTTATATGTAAAAATCACGTCAGGTATGAGATATGTGTAGGTTTATGTTTGCCTTTTTTTGTTGTATTTACCCGACGACACAGCACGCTAACTTGAAATTCACAATTCAAGATACTGCAGTGAAACTCTATACGACAAATGATCGAATTACAAGAAGCTGGGTTAGTTGAATAACATCAACATTCAATAGACCGCGGCCAATCGGTTATACAAAAGAACATTCAGCGCATGCCAGGTTTCAGCTAATGGCATCAATTTGGATTTACTCAGGCTGTTTACCTCCTTCACCTAAGATCCTCAGGCCAGGAGCAATAAAAACATGAATAACGTAAGGGCATTTATAATAAATACTTCATTTAACTTAGCGGTGTGATATTGGCCATAGGGTAACTCAAAGCAATTTTGTATTTGTATAATTATTGGAAATATATAAATGTTTACATTTATTTTATGCATTTAGCATGTTCCACTACAGACATGAGGTCCTGGGTTCGAGTCCCGGGTCGGGCCAATTCGAAAATGGATGTTGAGTTTGCTATTAAGATTTTCTCAATATTTGACCGAAGTTGGGAAGTTGGCGGTGTGATGCACCCCCGTGCCTCGGAGAGCACGTTAAGCCGTCGGTCCTGTGCCTGATCTCTCTCCAGTCGTGTCGGATTCCCTTCACATCAGACTATGAGAGTGAAGGAATAGAGAGTGCACTTGTGTACTATGCCTGCCAATCCACCGTGAAGCAGCGTGGTGGGTCCTCTCTCCTCGGAATGAGGAGGCGTGTGCCCAGCAGTTGTACGTTAATGGGAAGCTACTTACTTTCTTATTTTTTATATCTTACTCTACTCCTTAAATTTTTGTCAATATTTAACTAGGATTGGTTTTTTCCCCATACCAAATTTGGGTCACATATACATTCAATATGTATGTATATATTTGATTTCCAGATCTAGAAAATAATTAGATTTAAATTAAACATAAAGAATGTTGTTTACTTTTAATAGTAAATATATAACCGAACGTATGTTGGGAGTAATGTAGGTCTCTTGTCAGTGGCGAACGCAAAAGATTTGTCAAAAACGTGTAATTATGTTATCTACGTCCAAAGGCTTCTGCTCAAAGAAAACAATGTTTTACTCAAATTTCATTCCAGCTTCAATGGGTTTTAAATCGCTTCATAGAATTTCTTGTAATGCAAAACCTTTAATAAGAATATTGCCTGGCAGTGATACACATTGATAAAGCCTGTGTTATTATATATCATGTACTTATAATATGATCGTAAAACCTTAGTGCAATAACTTCATCGTTAAATTCTCGGAGCGTTTCGTGACTTAAATGAATATTAACCGCAGGCCTAGGGCTTATTAAATTATGTCCCAGATGAAAGATAATCCAGCCTATTGTTATTCTAGGATTGGCTGCATGACAAAACTTATGTCTGAATAAACACGCCCGCAGCTAATCGTGAAATTAAATAAAGACAATCTTGCAAAATTTCTGTGCAATAATTAAACCAAATCGAAAAATTTTATTGGATAAATTCGTGAATTTGTATCGGTCGTGTGATTAAATACTAGGCAAAAATGTCTTTGTATTTGTTTCTGAGATATTCGTGTGTACTGTCTCCTTGCAAAGTAGATGAGATAGTTTTTAATTGATGAATTATAATATTGCTTACTAAACCTTACTTAAAAAACGATTGATTGATAACAAATTTCACCCAGATGTATTTTATTCTTAATAACACATTCTATAAGTCCCAAAGGTCCCATCTATTCATATATCTATACCAAATTCTCTTTCGGCGGGTTAGGCGTCAAATGTAACAGACTTGGGATTTTTACATAAACGTTTGGTATAATATAAATAATGTTTCTGCGCTTATTATAATTTTATGCCTTTTATTCTTTCGACGCAGAAATATGTCATCAACACTCATAATTCATGTAAATTTTATAATAAAGAACAATTTATAATAACATTTATACAACCATAAATTATAAAGATAAAACATTTTTGGCGGGAAAGGGCAACCCTTGACTTGTCGGCACACCTGAGAGCCATTCAACAAAGAAGAAGACTTCGGAGATTAAAACTATAAATATTTCAACACTTGACACAGAGACTTGAAATTTGGTAGGAATATTCTTTTTGCCGCGAAGAGATCAGCTAAGAACGGATTTTACGAAATTCCACCAGCAAGGGGGTTGCGGGGATCTTCTACGTATGTTTCTTATTTGTAAAACAATTTGCCTAAATTAATGGTAACGCTACCCAAAAAACATTCCACGCAGACGATTCAGCTATTGTATATATTATTTGCAAAACCAAAAGGCCTAGGGGGAATAAGCACAATGTGTTTAATTTTACACGGTACAGTTTTATAGATAGAAATACACATGAAAACAGAAAAATCGCCAACCGTCAACTGCATATATAGACCCGCTTTAGATATTTTTGAAATACAATAAAAAAAACGCCTACAATTTAAACAAGAGACTTTCACAATAATGTTGTAAGGATTCAAAAATAAGCAGTTTTCCTTGCGAATGCGGCCTCCTTCAGAATTTGCAAAGGCTTTGGCTACGTAATATTCTCTCACTCGCCAATTTTAAGTTATTCAGTCGACCTCGAGAGATTGAGGAGAGCGGTTGCTGGTCGGTCGCCATCTTGTTAATTCGAACTGCGCGCCAAATGTGCTGTGATATTAACTGAGAAATGTCTTTTTAGTTTTGAGTGATATCTAGTGTCCTGTGTATTTAGTATATTCGTGTAGTTTAAATTTATAGGCGATTGTTATAATTTGTGATTAAGTGCGTGTTTGTTTTCGTCACTGAACTGTCTTTGCCGGATACGTTTTTTTTTATTGGTAAGTATAATTGTCACTGATTTTTTATTCCTGTAAAAAATTAATACTTGTAAATTTACTCCAACAGTGCTTTAAATTTATCTTATTTTTACTAGATATATTTATTAAAATATATTAGTTGCATAAATTTGTATATGTATGAAATTTAATTTAAAATCTAAACAACCGTCATTTAGTAAAGACTTATTTTATTTCATTTATAGTAATCCGTTTATTGTGAAGGACTTGGACTATACAATCTTGTTTTCAGTCTTTTGAAAAGGCTTTATTAAACAATCAATGATAAATCCATAGACAAGAAAATTTTAATTAGTGTTTTATTGGTATCTAAAACTTAGAGGGGTAATATAGTAAAAGAAAAAAGTCTCGGACTTTAAAGCCACATAATATTAGTTCAAATGAGTATATTACACAATGAAAACCCTAATGCTTTATAACTCTCGCCGCTCTAAAGTTTTCGAAGGAATTGAAAGTTATCTGTTGATTTCTGCTTCATTTGCTCATGTTATTGACATCACTGTATATCTGTTTCGATTTTTTTTATATATTATCATCGAAATAATTAAATATATTTAACACCCAACATAGTAGTAGTTAGTAGTTGAATTGAAGCAGGATCAGACAACCCAATAAAATTCTTTGCAAAATAGTTATATATGTATATATATATATATATAGGATAACTCTATAAATGGGCATATGAAATGGAAAGGTAATAAACTGGCTATAGGTGTTTTGATGATATTCTTATAATGTCATCTCTAAAAAGTATTGTTTCAGGAATCAAAGTTTTAATCTTTAGATTACGCTGTTCGATTAGAAAAATAAGTACTATCTACAAAATTCTGAATTCCTTCACAAGAAGCCTACAAAAACCCCAAAAATCTTTTAACGTTTAATCTTAAATCGAAACTGCCAAAAATCGGGACTGTTTTTTCTTAACATACCGCAGCATGTTTTTTTTTACTTACAATAATAGGTTTTTTATAAGCAAAAAGTTTCAATGCTCAAGAAAACAGAATGTCGGTCTATTATATAACTTCCGACTAACTCAATTTAACTGATTGCATAGACCTGTGTTATTATTATTAGTTCGAAGAAGAAACTGCAAACTCTTAACAATCATAGTGGATAATAGAGGGCTAGTGGGTTATTATTTCAATTATCTGTCTTAAAAGTCCCATCATAATAAATCCTATTTCACTATGAACGAAAAATAGAACGACATAATTAAAAAAACATGGACTGTCAGTGATTTCAAATTTGAAATCATTAACAGTCTATATTTATTTATTACTAGGTAATGCCTGACACACTATGCAATACCACATTATATTTAATAACGTAAGCAAAACTTTTATCCTATGAAAAAATGTATTGGAATTTTAGTGGATGTATACAAAAGTACTTACGAATGAAAATATGATCAAAATATAAATTTAGAATGTGAGCTTATTATGACAGCTTTGTTCAATCTTTTAATCTCTTCTACTGTGACTTTTTTTGTAACAAATAGACTCCAATTAAACTCTTCTGAAGCTAAGTGCGGGCTCATTATTAAGACAATATTCATCCAAACATTCTAATCTAAAATAGGTATGACAATAATCGTGCGGGTGTGGTTAGAACATTTATAGTCTCTAGTAGTATAATTCGCCCTTTGAACTTAACCATTCAGTCGTGTAAAGTCACAAAACGTGGTTACAATTATCAATCTACGAGTACTTGCTTAATTCCAAGTCTCCATTGTCTCCTAGATCCTGCTCTAATTTTTATATACAATTAGTGATTGACTGTTATCCCACCAAGTAAAATGAAACGTTTTAAGATAGAAGCACTTAACTTGCAAGATGTTAATAATTTATCTCGTATTTATTTTCTTTAGCGACACGTTTGACTTGATACAGCCCTGACTAGCTACGAGCGAATCAACACAGTAGTTCTAAATCATAAATTTATACCACGTACAATTTTTGAAGTGGAAACTTCATTAGATACATTCTGGACACTTGTGGCTGTTGAATGTGCTAAAATAGTTCACTATGTAATGCACACTCAAGTAAAGTCGGCTCTCGTCGTCTAAGGCAGTGTGAGAGATATAGTCAACGCGTCACTGCTATATTTTAATTCATTATTTAATATAAAATCTCGACTGTCCCTACATATAGTGTAAGAAAGATAAATACATATAGTAATTAAAATACCATTTGTACTAGCGATACGTTTTTTTTTAGCATCATGTTTTAGTACCTATTGTTATATGTATTATTTTTGGTATTATTCACGAGACGTTTTCACTTATCTCTTCAAGTCTTAAACAAACAAAAGTCTTTTTTTATTCATACCTGTATAAAAATATGTATTCTTTTTATTTTTAAATTTGTTGAATTGATTTCATGAACACCACACCTAAGAAATAAATTTAAGGTCACTAGTAAGTATTCTTGCTTGTTGCATAGTATAATAATTTATTAAATTGTTGTCTTTTATCATTTACTTTCAAGTACAGTTACAATTCAAGACCACATCGTTATTACATTCACAAACTTTATAACATATCGCAGGTGTCTGTTTCAGCAATATAAAATGTATTCTAATCGCTTGTGATCGGATTATCAACAGATCCATTTAGAAATGCATAAAAACCTAATAAAGTTTTAATCTCTTGATCTGAAATTATCTCTACAATCTATATTAGAACTTTTTTGATTTACTGTAAAAAACCAATTGCTCCCCCCAAGTTATCGGGTATCTCCTTTAAGATCGAAGATTTTCACTTAAGATTTTCTCAATATTTGCCCAAAGTTGAGATGTTGGCGGCTTAATCCACCCCATGTATCGGAGAACCCGTTAAGACGTAGGTCCTGGGCCTGATCTCTCTCTCTGGTAGTTTCGGATTCCCGTAACATCAAACTAGAGAGTGAAGGAATAGAGAGTGCACTTGTTTACTATGCCTGCCAGTCCGCAGTGGAGCAGCGCGGTGAGTCTATGCTCTAATAACCATCTCTTCTATGAGTGAGCAGGTCTGTGCCCAGCAGTGGGACGTTATTAGGCTGCTACTTACCTTTTACCTTCTTTAAGATATCCCCCGCGATAAAAGACCCTATTCTATTGGATTAATACGGAAAACATAAAGACTTACTTAAGCATTTATAATATCAAAATTATTTAATAAGGATTTGCATCACAAGTCACTCTACCGAATCCATACTCTACCCTGAAATAGCAAACATAAAACTGTCTACTATTCTTACGCGTTTCCATTGTAATTTATATTGACTAACAACATTTTCACTGTAAATAATAATACATAAATTTGTGATTGATACCAGCTTTAATGAAAAACTTTTTGTATACATCCATGCATGCATTTTTATTTACTATTACTTATAAAATTATGTTTACATGGGATGACAAAGAGAAGGATCTACCTTGTACAGAGCACCCTGCCCATAACGCAAACTTTGTTTGTCGGCGTCTTTCCGTTTAAAAGTTTTGCCAACATCCCTGGACATCTAAATAAATACAACTTCCTAAAACAAAAATCGAAATATTAGCGAAGTAACGGTAGTCCTATTACAGCGCATTCCACAAAGAGAAAGAAGAGAATAACTAAAAAAACGTGGATAGTATAACATTTTTGGACAACTACTGGCACTAAATATAAGCACAACACCGAACAACTGGCTCGTACTTGGACGTTACAGACATACAAGGAAGCAACCATACCAATAATTTGCCATTTAGTGACACATGCCGATACCTAGCATGCAGGTATTTCACTAGCACATATATCGCTGCCTTGATGCAAAAAATATATGCAATACAAAGCATGCCGTCCAATTGCGGCAAGGCTTTAATCCAGATAGTTCGGAATAACCCGATGACAAGATTAAAAAGGACCTGTTGGTCCGGTCTACATGATTATCCATATTTGGATCTACAAGAACAAGTACAATGTCCAGAAATGATGTCATGTTTAATACTTGCAATCGACGATGGAATTAAAGTTTTTACTTTCGGTACACCTAGTTGACCAAATTTAGACAATAAATAGCAATAAAATGGGTGTGAGCTAGATTATTTCAGTATTTGACATTCCATTTACAATTTATTATAGACTACATTCGAAAATACATTTGAAAACACGACCTAAGAAAATAAGCACCTATTTTAAACGTATTATAAGATGACGAATATTTGATGTAAGGAATGAAGCGAGTACTCGCTTGGCTAGCAGAGGTCCTGATTTCAATTCCGAACAGGACAAATTTAGGAAATTATATTTTCTACTTTAATTAGTTCTGGACTTTTTTTCGGAATGTCTTTAGCTGTTAGACCTATTGGCTTTTACAGCGTAACTGGTAGGGAGGATGAGCTCTTAGGGAGCTCCAATGCGAGCCCTTAACAGGGCAAGCACTCCTGGAAACACTGCCCTGAGGGCGTCTCCTGCCTCACCAAACCTCGGTTTGGAGCAATGTTAGCATTGAAACACATATCGGAGGAGTTTTGAACTGATCAAGAGCTTCTCCGGGAGCGTGAGTGTAGTCCATGTCCGGGTGACTTCAGAAATCGGGTATATTTCTGGGCTAGTGGAAGTCCTCCACCATGACCAGCTTACGCTCTACAATCTTAGACCGTTATCATTTATTATTACTTAGGTGAGATTTCAGTGGTTATCATGTATATAGAGGTCCCGAGTCAGGCTAATTAAAAAAATCTATATAGAATTTTCTATTAAGATTTTCTCAATATTTACTCGTAGTTGGGAAGTAGGCGGTGTGATCCACCCCCGTGCCTCGGAGCGCATGTTAAGCCGTCGGTCCTGTGCCTGATCTCACTCCGGTCATGTCGGAATCCCGGCACATCGGACTATGAGAGTGTAGTTGTGTACTATGCCTGCCAAACTTCATTGGAGCAGCGTGGTGGGTCTAGGCCCAAAAAAACCCCTGTCCTATGAGTGAGGAGGCCTGTGCCCAGTATTGGAACGTTAATGGGTTGCTACTTACAGAAAGGTTTGGCTATATTTTTACTTATTTTTAATTGCTTGGAAAATTTGATTTTACGTTAATTTATAAAAGACTAACAGCAGCCTTAAGAAGCGTTTAGGGTTATCTTGGGTGTTTTACTTCTTTCCCATGCCTTATTTCATTTATTTGGAGTCGGCCCTCCTCATTTTTTGGCGCCAAGAGGTTATCTTAGGTGTTATTAAGTAATAATTAATTTGGAAATTTAAAATATCTCCTGATTATATCGATAACTAGCATGATTTCTTTGTTTCTTCCATTACAAATTGCTATTTAAATTTATGCTGGACAACTCTTTAAGTAATCATTAAGAACAAGAGTAAATACAGCCTCTAATGGTGACGTCATTTTACCGTCGACTGCTTCCAACCTACGCGCCGCCCGCGCTTCGCACCTCAACAAAAAGTGTATGAACATCTTCAAATACGGTCAAATGATTGCTTGCAAGTTTTTTATATACACTGTTTTTGTCTATTACAAGTATGACATGTAGACAAATAAATCATCGGTGTAAAATAAGATAGGTACATATCAAATTAGTGTCTATTGTTTGTATGAGAAATAATGGGGTGTTTACTTAAAAGTATATTATGTGCGATGTTGATGCATGCTACTTACCTTTTATCTTTCTATGTGCCGCTTATATCTCGATCAATATTACCTCCAGTTCCAGATAATAGCCAGCAATTAGATAGCTTATAACGTAATTATTTATATTACATAGAAATATATGAGATCATGAAAATTTAAAGCCATTTTAGCGTTCGCTATGAAAGTTAGTATACTTAAGTGTATTTATATGGTAAAGGATTTCAGCCTGTCTGTGAGTTTTTTCCTTCTTTAGACAGTTTGGATGGACTAATGATGTTACAAATTCCCCGCGGTGTCTCTCGCGCAGTTCGTGTCAATCACAAATGGTTTTGAACACATCGTGATGTGTGAGTTAAGAATCCCCAAGAAATTTGTTTGGCTCACATCATTTCGCTGGTTTCACAGTCTCCAAGGGACAAAGGTAGAATCTGGTATTGTGTTTTAAATATATTGATATTGTTATAGCATTGTATGTTACAAATTCCTATCGTATTAGGCATATCTATAATACCTCAAGGCACTTGCTCAACTAAAAATTACCAACAGTTAGTGTAATATCAGAATCTAGTTTGGCTTTAAAGCTTAAGTGTGTCGTGCAGACGGACAAGTCCACCTGCGATCGAAGGTCGTATGTCGAAAGCTTGTTCTACATTCGTTGGTAATTGTATGGAACAGACCGTTTTGAATTTGTCTCTTAATGGAGTCATGGTTCACCTAGATAGCTAAATTAGCTTTGTACTATATTTTTCTAGTCACCAGTTTCTTATGGTAATGAATTGTATACCTTTGTTTTACAGGCACTAATGCCATTTTGGTTCTAGAGCAATACAGTCATCCATTTAATTATAACGAGTTTAAAACTTAATTATAACCAACCGATAAGACGATTTCTACAAATTCACACGGGATCAGGACCTACGTGACAAATCGACATACTAGGTTTCTATGTATTTGAATATATTTTGGGGATGCATGTTTGAGTTCTTTTCAGCGTCCATCGATTGTATGAACTATTGTGTACAATGTCTATCTGTTCATAAACCTAAAAACTTTATTGGCATACCTAATCTACAAGTGAATAATTGAGTATTATATAAAATGAAAAACAATAATCTCATTTAAACATTTTGTTTAATTTAATAACTCGAAAGTTTGTGCTGTCAAATTATAATCAACAATTATTCCACATTTTAGTATTTTGCGATTTCTCCGAACACAAAGAACATTAATTATCGACATTGACTAATAATTATTTCGACTTATAGATCCTTTTATGGCTTTCCACTCCGCAACAAATCGGTTACACGTGGGAGTGTAAAGGAAGGTGACTTTGAAACATCACGTTCTACGGCTGAGTAATAAATTATTTATTTACATAAAATATTTAATAAATTACGTAACACTTTTTTTCCTAAGAATAACAGTAACTGAGATCAAAACGTCCTAAGTACCAATTAGTGATTTAATTGTTCTATTTATTTAATTAGTGATTTCATATTATATATTATTGTTTACTGTTAAATTAAACATTTATTGAGCTACGTTAAATTTGGCAGATATATTGTATTTTCTGTATAAAAAAGTAAGTAAACAGCAGCCCATTAATGTCTCACTGTTGGAAACAGTCCTTGCTCAGAGGAGAGTTATTAGAGCAAAGATCCACCACGGCAAATAGATTGATTTTGTCGTTACATCAGAACCCACATATTGTATATTTTTTTGAAAACTTATTTGATGCCTCGCTGGCGCAGTGGCGCGAGTAGCGCCGGCTTCGGTCGTGGCTAATTACCACCCTACCAGCATAGACGTACTGCCAAAAACAAAGAGATTTGTATTCCGATACGGTGCTGTGTAGAAACCGTAAGGGGTATGTCGCCTTTCATCAGATTAGTGTGCTTCCATCTTAGACTGTATCATCACTTACCATCAGGTGAGAGCACAGTCAAGCGCTAAACTGTGAGCCATTAAAAAGAAAAAAATTCTAGTTAGCATTTTTCCTTATCTAATACGCCATTTGTTTTCAGACCTGTTTCTATCAGGTACTTATGAACTTTTGTTAACTATGTGGTTTCTAGATTTCGTTATTTGTTTTTTTTTTAAACTGCGTTGAATGATCACTATTTGGTTAAAATAAATTAAAATCAAAATAAATGAAATAGCATAAAAACCTACCAATTATTACAAAACTATCGACTACATCTAGTTCAACATCAAATTCTTGAAAGAACATTACATTGCATTAACGCCACGATATAAATATGTTATGTAACAAATCCATCACGATGAGCCAATCCTCGGAAAGTACGCGTGACGTATAAATTAAGCATCGCATTACTTGGAAGTATATAAATATCCATTTTGTCTTCACCAAACAGGTAGAGCCTTTGTTTCTAAATATTTTAGACAAAATAAATGTAGCGTCGCGGTTTATATCTATTTAATATCTGAACAGCTTTACTCCACTCCACTCTGCAATTATTTGGGATATAATAAGAATATTCCGAAACCACTTCTAATAACCACACCATTTTTGTGTAAAATAAATTATTTATATAAAAGGTAAGTAGCAGCCCATTAACGTTCCACTGCTGGGCACAGGCCTCCTCACACATATGAGAGAGGGTTATTAGAGCATAGACCCACCACGCTGCTTCACTGCCGATTGGCAGGCATAGTACACAAGTGCACTCTCTATTTCTTCACTGCCATAGTCCAATGTGACGGGAATCCGACAGGATCGGAGAGAGATCAAGCGCAGGACCAAAGGCTTAACGTCATCTCCAAGGCACGGGGGCGGAGCACACCGCCAACTTCCAAAATTCGTGCAAATATTGAAAAAATCTTAATAGAAAATTCAATATCGATTTTGAATTGACCCGACCCGGAACTCGAACCCAGGACCTCATCTCTGTAGTCGAACATGCTAACCACTATACCAATGATGTAGTTAAACCTATTTAAATAATACCTTTTAATTTCAAAAGAACTCTGTAACTATATTTAACATTTAAAGCATATCAGTATTTTGAAATATCTTAAATAAAAAAGATTTTCCCGAATTTGACGATATTCAAATAAAACTGTACAAAATAAATATTTTTTCTAGTTTAATGATTGAAATCACTAGATATTTGTCCATATTAACTCGAGCAATAATGTGTAGAGTTATAAGATTTTTTAAGGGATATGCCCAAATGTATTTGTAATCAAATTTACTGACTCTAAAAGTTTAAGTGATGTTTATATATCAAAGTACATAATTCCACAATTTCAAAAATGGCACCACAAACCACATTCACTCACTAGAATTAACATGTTAATGAAAATATTCTACAAATAACCCTGAAATCACATTGATGTAGGTACCTTGAAAAAAATAGGTGATGTGCTAACTTACAATTCGACAAAAGGCTTGAAACTTGGCTTCTAATACATTAATGATGGCAGCTCTTGCGCAATAGACCTAAATACGAATCTTCACAAGTAATGCGTATTGTAACAACATCACGAACTTGCTATTCTTTGACAAATACAAACAATTAGTCGTGACATTGCTTCATCATGTACCCCATTATCATCTGAATTACTTGCCCCTAAATGCTAAATTTGCTTAAACATTTCGCAACAATGTTGACACAATTTTTTTCTAGCCACTTTGTGTTAGATTATGTATTTGTCGAGATTTTCAAATAAAGCAAATTATAGTATTTTTAGTCATGAAGTTGTCTGTAAGAAATCAGGAAATAAGGCTCCCCATTTCTATTGTAATCCTCAAACTTTCACACAAATTGCTCCTGTGCAAAAATAATGACACAATACAAAAAGCTCATATTTCAGAAAAGCTGTTTGAAACATAAACATGCCGCTTAAAGCTTCCATTAGAGTGATAACAATTGTGGTTCCACAAGCTTTTTTTACCAATTTGAATATAAACTTTTGTCATATGACAATATAGAATAATCTGAATTATTAGGAAGATTAGTAAGACAAGTCATACAAGTTAGTTTTATAGGAAAATGAAATAAAATGCTAACCAATCTACCAATTCTTCGTCTTTGACGATTTGAATGCCGGATTGTTGACACAACGAAAATATAGACTATTGTGGGATCTGCTATGTCAATAAATGTAAGTAGCAGGCCATTAACTGATATTTGCTGAGCACAGGCCTCCTCATTTATAGAAGAGAGGGTTTTAGAGCATAGACCCACCGCTCTGCTCCACTGTGGGTTTGCAGGTACAGTATACAAGTCTACTCTCTATTACTTCAGTCTCATAGTCAGTACGACCGGAGAGAGATCAGGCGCAGGACCGACGGCTTAATGTGCACACCGCTAACTTCTCAACTTCGGGCAAATATTGAGAAAATCTTAATAGAAAACTTAATATCCATTTTTTAATTGACCCGGCCAGGTATAAAAATTAGAAAATTTATTCGCGTAATTATTAAAGTAAAACAAATAGGTAGGCGTTAAATAGATATCATTTATTTCAACTTTGAACACACGTTTACATTGTATAATTAAGTAAAAAGAAAACGCTCCAAACAAATAATAATTAAAGTAAGAAAGGAACTACTTTTATCAGTGCTAATTCTTTATATGTTAACTTTAAATGTTTTTATCAATGACATCATCACAAGGACCCTTTTCACCATTAACGTGCCGGCTATTCTGGAGCCTGTCTAAGACATGACAGAAGTGAAAACTAATTTTTGTCTAATATACATAAAATAAAAAACAGCTATTATAATTGTGTGTAAATTACTCTTGTAAATTTTGTTATCACGTTTAGATCATAATAGGCTCTGCTAACCTTACTGCAAAATGGCTCTATACTCGCGCAGTTCCTATTATATGATGGTGCGAATTTTAAACAAGTTGCCCTCTACAATCAAGGAACTATCTATAAATTCATTTAAAAAACATTTGTTCTGTGGTTGATCGAAAAGTGCTATTACTCTGTTGATGACTTCCTTAATGGTCCAAATTGATTTTAATATTATGGTTTTCAATCTGGCATGTTTTTCGGTAAATTTAAAGATATATATTTTTCGACATAAGTTTTCTGTAATTGTAGAATGTGACATGTTATGAATTTAATTCATTTATTTTATATTTCAAATAGTAATCAGTAAAAATTTGCATATCTGTATAAGATGAAATATGACCTGTAATAGACATATTTTATGCAAATAAATTGAATTGAATTGAATTGAAATCATCGAGTGAATATGGCAGTGGCGCGTTGATTATACCGTTCTCGCTCCCTTAATCGATGAGAGACGATTTTAATCAAAAACTGAGCGTGATGGCTCAATTTCATTCAATACTCACAAAATTAAGCCTGCAATGCCTCTATCGAAGTTTTAACTTCAAAAAACGTAACTGTAGTCAAGCTATACCGTTCTGCAACAGTTGTACTTAGTCTAATTTGACATAGGCAAAGGTACTAATAATAATAATATAATAATAATAATAATAAAGAACTTTATTTACCAAACCGCAATAGCGCAATATAAATCCATAACCTATAAATTGAAGTATACACACCTGTAACGATACTGCTGTGCAATCCAAATATTGGATTGGACACTTGCACAATAAAAACACAGATGTGAACTCAGCACTATTTACGACCAAAACATAAAATGTATTTAATTGTGTTGACAATTAACCTTGAATTTTTTTAAAATATTTATAGAAGTATAACAGCATTCATTTGATGTTAAAGTACTTACGCACAGATTTGTTCATTGAGTTGTTCGTTTAATGCTTTGCTGTTTTCTTCAGTCTCGTGACGTAATAGCTAGTCGTCTTTGAAACTCATTGCCTAATAATATAAAATATGCTCAATCTCATAATTTATTGAAGAAGATGGTGAAAGAGTACTACTATAAGGCGCTCCCTAATGTGTATTTGTACGTCTTTTATGTTTTTCATTTTAAGTATTGGGTGTATAATAAAGAGTATTGTAATCTATGGGAAAAAGCGTTTCTGTAAACCTTACTTAATTATTATTTACTGTTTTAATTAATGAAACACTGTCCAAGGAATTCTCCTGGACGAACAAATTAGATCTTTCCCAATGGAATATCCTAAAAGACACTTTTTCTACCTGCAAAGCTTGCATATTTAGTTTGGTCATATTTTAAACAGGTTAGATTTGAGCTGAGGAGTGATCATAGGCTGGAACTTTCCTGATCACTTGTAATTGAGAATATAAAATCTAGTATAAGTTACGCTTTATGATTGTTCGCCAACTGCCAGTAAAAGTTACGCTTCAATAACTGTCGGTGTTCAGAAGATTACCTTTGACAAATGGTGAGAAAAGGGTTATTCGGTATGTGTAAATTCTGTGTAATTATTCATATGCATTAAATATAAATTATTTCAAGCAGCCGCGACAATTTAATTTATTGGTATAGCCGTATGTATTATAGTTTTTAAACCCATATAAAACAACGCCACGTTAACAAGGTTTTAGGTACTAGTCCGATATAATTCAATGTAATGATTTTAATCTAAACTAACAGCATTAACCGTCAGGGAAATTTTAACTTGTCATAATGACCCGAAATCAAAATAATAATATATTAATTCAGACAAGGTGGAGTTTTTTTTAACTTACTTATTGTAATTTGTTTACTAGTTAGTAAGGAATCTATTATACTTCGAAGAATTAACAGTTTCTTTTCGGCAAGCATATCTATTCATAATATAAATTAATTAGTCTCTATTAATTCTAAATAAAAAGCTTTTGTTGTTGTTGTTATGTTATACAATATCTCCTTGTTATAATTTTTGCTTCTAATTCTTTGAATTTCAGTGAAGGAACATTGTGAGGAAACCAACGTGCCCCGGGAATAGGTCAGCAGTGAAACATTAATACTCTTAGATTTAAGGTCTTTCATACTAATATCACTGCCTCATTGGTCTAGTGGTTAGCATGTTCGACTACAGACATGAGGTCCTGGGTTCGAGTCCCGGGTCGGGCCATTTCGAAATCGATATTGAGTTTTCTATCAAGANATATGAGCGAGGAGGCCTGTGCCCAACAGTGGGACGTTACTGGGCTGCTACTTACCTTACCTTATACTAATATCGCTTCATTGTCATTGAGTATATTCACACAATAAAATATTTTAATTAAAGACACAGCAGAATCTAAAATAGTCTTTATTTTATTGGACTTAAATGACGCCGTGGCATCCTAAAATGGCATTTTCATTGGTTCATTTAAAAGTATTGTTAAATTTTCAAGGAGCTCTCCTGCAAAATTAGCTAATTTTAATTGTACCACTATTTATCTAAAACAGTTTTATAGTTGTTATTAAGCATTCATTGGTTTGATTGGTTAAAAACAACCAAACAAACCAATTAATGCTTTTATTTTACTTTTATGTCCGTCTGGTGTTGATTTGTTAATTGAAATAATTTATAAAGAATTTTCCAAAGGAATTATAAAAGATTAACGAAGCCTTTATCCCTGAACTTATTTTGAACTAAATTGTTTTTGCAACGGTCCCACGCATTATTTTATATACATAGTTGTTTGCGTATGAGTCATATTAATGTAAAAATTGAAACTGTGGGTCGAAATGAAATATTGGATCATTTAACACGTCAATTTGAAAAATGTCGTGATTTCATAGTTCATTTTTTTTAAATGGCTGGCTTGTCTGTGAGAAGACCTTTCCAAAAAATTTAAGTCAAAAAAAATTAGGGCTAACGATATGTAGGCAAGTGAATGCGATATAATAATAGTTGGTACGTGATTTCACGTATCGAGGTATGTTCAAGTAGGTTTAATAATACCACATACTGTCACGTACATACAGAAATTGACATTACTTTGAATTGAGTTGAGTGTGACGGTCTCTTGATGGCGCAACGATGCGAATGATCGCTTTGCTGGCAGAGGCCCTGGGTTCGATACCCATTAGGGTAAATTTAGGACATCACATTTTCTAATTTCTCTGATTCTGGAATGTAGAGCGGCTTTGAACCGTGGCTATTTACCGCCCCTACGGTAGGATGCTGTGTATAAAATATAAGATTAAATTATCTAGCGTAGTTCCTTGTTAGATTGTATCATCAATTACCATCAGATGACAATTAAGCGGTAACTTATATATATTATAAAAAAATAGAATACTGTTCTGTTATTTTTCCTTGACGAAATATAGGATGACGATTCTAATTGGGCTCTTCCTATTCAAAAGCAAACAAAAAGAGACAAGAATATTTGTTATCTAACGCCAAATAAGTATTATTGTATATTTTTATCTCTTTTACATAGCATGTTATTAATAATGCCTTATTTATGGCCACACATATCTATTTATGCATTTATATGTATTCTGTATGTATCTTTGTGTGTATGTAAATTTATGTTTAAGTATATTTAAAATAACACTTGTAGATGTGTGCTCATACATCACCTGTCGATTATATTCTCCCACTTTTAATGTTCCTGGAAGAGATCTCTGATTAGAAATAAGGTGTCCTTTTTATGTTTATTTTTATTTTAGAAGTTAAGTGATGCATTAATAAATAAAAGACTACTGGCTGTTCACCGCTTGAAAATAAGATAAAAATTATATAGTATAATTTGTATCGTCTGGCACCGCATGTATTGTCATTTGACGGCCTCGCTGGCGCAGTGGTGCGAGTACTCGCCTTGCTAGCAGAGACCCCGGATTCGATCCCCGGTAGGGCGAATGTAGAAGATTGTATTTTCTAATTTGTTTGAGTCTTGTCTGGTGTGAGGCTTCGACTGTGGCTAGTTACCAACCTACCAGCAAAGACGTACTGGGTAATCGACGTGAAGGCGTATATCGCCTCTTACCCAGATTAACGCGCTTCCAGAGAGTTACACAGTCATACACATATTATTCATATAAGTGATACCATGGAAATAAAGTAATGAATGAAAGAGATCACAGATGAAACAAAACTGTTATAATGTAAGGAAATATTAATCGTCTATTATAAGGGAGTCAAATGTTTTTATAATTACATTATTGTTACATGTTATCTTAAAAATGTACTATTATTATTTAAAACCTGTGGTGTAAATGATACTTATATGAGAAGTGAATGTAAAATATTTCTTTTATCCTCCCGTGATTATTCTTTTTGCATTGTTAAACGTAAAATTGTATATACTTTGCACAAGAAGGGCGTCTAGTAACCTATAAAACTCACCTTTACCTCATCGTGGAAACTACTACATGTAATAAATAATAACAATAACCAGAAAGTGTCGTTCAAATATCCTCCAACACGGTCCTTTTATTTTCAAAAAGTAATAAAATACTTGTATAGAAAGATATATATAAATACAAAAAGTAATAAATAAATATTCGAGTGCAAATACATTCCCTCAAATTATTAATTCATAATTAAATTATATTGGTGTTAAAAATTGTATAGGTCCATCTATTGACTTTTTATTAATTATATAAAAACATTTTTTAAAGGGTTTTCTTAGATTGGTTCAAATTTTCGTACATTTATCGCATGTCGCATTACAACTGGACTAGGAGTAGAGGCTAAGTGAAAGCCGCTCGGCTGAGCAGCCAAGGCAATGGCTCATGGACGACAGCAATGGGAGCTCAGGGCGGAAGTTCTCACCACTGCTTACCAGTGCAGAGCAGCCACGAGCAGCAACCAGAGGGGAATCACCAGACGCTGACGAGATAAGGAGGGTCAGGGTTCTAGCTAACAGACCCTTGACACAAAGATGGAACAGGATGTCGGGTCCTTAGTAGTGGGCGGGGCGATAGGCGATAGGTGATCTACCCACAACAGGACAAATGGCTGGGCAGAGAGCAAGGATCGCTCTGCTATAGGTTGGTACAGATACTTACCAATCATGATTGCTTCGGCAAATACCTGTACCAAATTGTTGGCTGTGAGCTGTTGGCCAGATGTCACGAGTGTGGTGGCTTATTAGACACAGCCCACCACAGTGGCAGAATGTCTCACTTGGGGACCTCAACGACTCATTATGACGTCATTGATCGGCACAGACCTCTCACTGGCAAGTATTATAGGAGCAATACTTATCAGTGAGCAGGCCTGGAGAGCGGTTGCCTCTATTTGCGAGACTGTCATCTCGCTTAAGGAGGCAAGGCACAGGGAGAGGGTGAATGCCGCCGAAACACTCCAGCCCCGACGAAAGTGTGCAGGAAACAGAAGGCGGAGGTTCATACAAATCCTCCCCTGTAGAATATCTGTGAGCCGACTGCAACCGAGGGACCAAACGAACCTCTGGCTCCCCGCTCATGGTTGATGGCGGTCCCGCTGAGTTTTAGTGGGTATTGCGACTACATACCCTCGCGGAGTCCCAAACTTCCAACCCCACAGTAGGGGTGCGTAAATGCATTTCCCAGCGACAAAAAAAAGCCAACGCAATGGCTGGCATATCAGCTTTTCACTGCCTTCAAATCAAAATTGATTCGGCCACAAATAATACATAATTTACGCAAAGTCGCGCGCGTATGCTAATATAATATAATGGCAATATAATTTACCTAAGATCAGGTGTCGTGGGCGCAAGGACATGACGTCATGCGCAGGCGCAACCATCTGTGCGATTTGCTAAGCTAGATTTCCGCAGCGGTGTTGAACTGATCATATTTATATTATGACATGATCAATCGGGCCTACTTAGATTATAACAACTAATTATCTCAACTCTAACACTACCTACATCAATTTAAAATATTTTATTAAATGTTAAAGTTCAAATGCATAAATAACATGTTTTTATAATATAATTCAATTTTAATTAGTGAACCAATATTGCTTAAACTCTTGTATTTTATTTCCGCATAGTAAAGTTTTATTTTATTATATAAATCTGACAACACTCACTGAGGTTTAAACTGATATTAATAACATTCCTTAAATTTCTCGTTCCTGTGCGTATTTTAGGATACAGATTTGGGTCTTTACTTGTATCCCATTATTTCTTATCTTTGTAAATAGAGGGTCCAAATGTTGAATATAATATAATTTCAATCAAAATATTCTTTATTCAAATAAGGTCAAAAAGACTTTTGAATCGTCAAAATTCTGTTCGTTGTTAACAAATCTACCACCGGTTCAGAAAGTTGAATCCGCTGAGAAGAAACCGACAAGAAACTTAATGGTTTCTCTTTTAAAGATAGTTTTGTATGTTACGATGTGTAATATATTACTTCTCTGAGCAACTAGATTCTAGTCCAAACATTTCTATCTCTTATATAATCTTCAACATTATAACATACCTTTTGTAAAAGCATGTTTTTGTCGTATTTTTTTTAATTATGTGGAGGCAAATCTAAATCTGATTGAGGTATCTTATTAAACATGTGCTCATCCCAATAAATGATTTCTAAACCTTCTTCACCCTAGAATATGGAATTATAAGTTTGTTTTTATTTCTTGTATTTTAATTTTTTAGATATACATACACAATACAACGTACACAAACGATTGAGCTTTTTTCTTAAAGCGGATTCATTATATGACTTTTTGAACAGTTTTTGAAAAAAATACAGCACACAACAAAACAACTACGTTTAAACTTGCTTGTAAAAAATGAATGTAATGTCTATAAAAGTAAGAATTGCTTCGGTGAGCAAATTAGTTTTAGGTTCTCTGTTACACGTATCGAAAATGTATAATTAACCATATATTGCTTAAATTATTTATAGAATTTATTAAGTTAAAATATTACCTCTGTTAAAGACCTTATAATGGACCTTGTAATTGCAGTAGTTACCGTGAGAGATATTAAAACTTATCTTTATTCCATCTGTCCACGCCATTCTAGATATAAAGGTTATAAAAACCTTTCTGATATATAAATTGATCTTATTAAACAATATCCGTGGTTAAATTTATATGGAGGTAGATTTAGATTTAGTGTTACTCTTATAAGAGATAAGTGGAACTACTTTAGGCGCATGAGGGTAAAATTTTTACGGGAGTAAACGTGTGATTAGCGTCACGAATATGTGCAGCGCTTTTTATGCTATTTCTTTTAAAGGTTAGATACTTTTAATAATAACAAATAACATGTGGCAGTTTAATTTGCCACTCGACACTTAATAATTTAATATACTATTTTTCATAAAATATAAAATAAAAATATTTCATAAATTCCCTTTTATAAATTTTAAATTCAAAAACCAAAGTTGTTAAATAATTTCTGATATTGACAAAAAAGACGTGGCATTTTTATTTATAATTTGTTATTTAAGATTTCAATAAATTGTTTGTATTAATTTTCGACACTTAATATTTTAATGATAATTAAATTCCTTATATATTTTCCTTTTATTGTCACTCTAAGTCTCAGAAATCTAAAGTTTTACAACAAGAAGTACAACTAAACAAGACTTAAAAATTAGTTTGACTAAGAAGTTTTACTTCTGTCATGCGTACGCATTTTCTTTTTTTATCTATGTCTGTATAGTTATAAATTATTGTACTAATTGTGGCCAGCGGTGTCAGCTGTACAATTCCCAATTCATGGGAAAATTCGTTCGTAGCGATCATCTACATCGCGACTAATTTGCTATATTTCAAATGAATCAGAGTATCCCCTTGACTGTTTTGGAGATATCACGTTGAACAATTGATCGTTAAATGACCGTAGTTACCAAGTAATCGTAATATTATTCAGTTTAAATATTTCAACAGTCAGAAAAATGTAATAAAGGCTTATCTAAGGGAATAAATTAATAATTCTATTAATACTTAAATAGGAAATAATGCAACTATACCCTTACTCAATAACGTTTACAATGATTAATGTGTTCGGACAAAGGATAATAATTAGCACGCACCTCATTACAAAGCAAGTCTCGTGAGGTGATCGTACATGCCGCCCGGGAAGTTATTATGCAAGCCACATGGGAATGAAGGATATATATTTATACAGCTCTTTGTACTTGTGTCTTATAAAAAATGGCTATTAGCAAGAAGAAAGTATAAAAGAAAAGTCTTCCAGCCCCTAAAGTAATTTCGGCGAGATAAAATAACGCCTATAAATACAAAATAAAATTTGTAATTCAAATATTCTTTATTCAAGTAAACCTTTACAGATCCTTTGACTCGTCAATTGTAGTTTTTCCATATATTATGTCTAATGTACGATTGATGATGACTTTAGAGAACAACTTATAATTTAAAGGTACAAGGGTTCGTGCCATATTCCGAAAAGAACCTGCAATAAACTCAGATAGGTGTAATTCTCTTTCTCATCATTTTTACAATATAATTCTAATCTAGTTTACTTCGATTAGAGCAATTAATTTCCTCTTTCTTATCACGCTTTTTATCGTCTAATCCTTCATTAATGTTAAATTTATTGAGTGGCATCCTTGAAACATGCTCTTAAAGTTTATTATAGAAAGTTTAAAAATTTAATCGATAATAGGGGATTAAAGATTAAGTAAAATTTACTTCTATTTTTCTCTAAAAGTGCTTTCGAAAGTACCTCAAAGTCACAGCTCGTCACACATATTGCAATTAGATAGGTTATGTTGGATAATCTTATTTGTAAATGTTACAATACTTGCTTGCCTACAGTCGTCTAGATCCTTCACTATTTTTAACGATGACAACAATCCAGCGAAACGTCAAAACCACTAGGTAAAAACTAAGTATGTCAATTTATATTCTGTCCCTCACATATGACATGACTTGGGTCAGACGCAGTGACCTTGAACTAACGTCCACATGAAGTCACGAAGTTTTGAAGCATGTTTTAATACCCCGCGACAAGGTCGCTGCGGCGGATCCTGTCAACTAACAATTTAGTATTATACGAATAAATTATAATTTTCAAATGTTTACATCAGCCACCTCCTATGATTTAATTAAACTTCCTATTTAGAGGCTACTGTTTCAATATTTCGATACCTACGGCTTTTTTTTTTAGGTAAAAGTGTAGGTTGGAGTGGGTTTAAAGATTCAAAATTTCAACAAAGCATTAGCAATTTAAATCAGTCTTTGCAAAATTTAAATTGCTAACTGCTGACTGATCAAAAAAATAAAGTATGTCAGGAATATAATAGTATGATCGCTCTCAACAGCCCGTGTTTGATAACCAAAATGTAGACTTTCCTGAATAAATCCATAACATAGTCAATAAAGGAAATGAGCGTTTCTGCTACGATTAAAGCATATTTGATTTTCACATTGTGATAATATAGAGTGTACCTAACAGAACGTTGAGAATGAACAACGCAAAGATCTAAATATAGGAATACTACTTCTCAGATTTGACCTTGCTTAGAACAAGACGCGGTTTTCCTTTATTGGTCATCTCAGGTGACGTTAAGATGTATGTTAGATTGCATTGTTACATGGCTGTTTACTTAAGACATATATTTTATCGCCTTTTGTAAAGGTAAAAATGGCCAATCGTCGTAGAGACTTTACTTGTGTAACGAAAATGAAAAATGAAGTGTCAGATTATTTTATACGATACAAGTAGGAAATGTTTAATCCTTAACATTGTATGTTATATTATCTGAGGGACTTTAAAAGGTAGCTTCTCAAAAGAGTTACACTTTGCTTTATAAACAAATTGAACTTTGTTGAAGATCGCGGCGTACTTATCCTGTGCGTAACACAGTGATTCCCAAAGTGGTCCACGAGAGACTCAATGGTGGTGTATATGACCATGCAAATTGGTCTTTTTTCAGTTGAGTTTTGGAAATATGGTAGTATTGAACCTGCAGGGGTAACATCGGCACCATTAAAGTTTTAAAAGGAGTCTTTGAGAATCTTTCTCTATCAAATAAAGACACTAAATACTTTTATTATCTGCGTATAAGTAGTATCAAAAATTTACTTGAAATGAATTCAACCAATATATAATTTCAGTCATTGCATTATGTATATTTAAACATGAATAACATACATTAAGAGATTCAATCATGCTCAAACTATTTCATTCACTCTAAATGTATGCTGATAGAATCTTTATAGGCATTTATAAATAGAATAAAAATGTTTATTCACACATTAATAACGCGTGAGTGCAGAGAACTACAGATATCTATCTATGTAATAAAATAACTGCTCATATAATGTCGGAGTCTTCTCTATTACAAGTTAGAAAAGTTAGATATATCCTTGAAGTCCCTGAGATTGAAGGATAGATTCTTATTTTTTGCTTTCAAAACACTACGAAAGATTAGAGTAAACGATTCTAGATTACTCTTTTTTTATTGGTGACCATTTATCCTTTGACTGTGATTGAGCTAAGCGCGTCAAAAGATGTGATAGATAAAAAAACATGGTATGGGTTTATGAAACCATGATGCACGTGAACCTACTGATGAAAGCCATAGGTGCTGGCATATTGGCCATAGCTGCTTTACAATGTGCCTTTCGCTTTACAGTAAAATCCGGAAACGATAGATGGATGAATAAAATTTAGCTGATGTAAAAAAGGTTGACTTTAAAATTAGCGATACATTAATAAAAGTAATGATTGAAAATGTTATATGTAACAACATAACCATACGAAGTTGTTGACGGTGTGAATCTACATTACTATATCTGTATATACGTACGTACTTTTGTGTATCACATCGTGCAATTCATTGTCAAGCGTCCAAAGCTATTTTACAAATGGTGCCTTTACAATATGAATACTAAATATCAAACGAACAATAACCCATACCAAATCCAATTGACTGTTTGAATTGTTGTGACGTCTAAGATATGCAATTTGTTAATATGGCTAGTGGCTTTACTGTATCTTTTGCAGTGTTTGGTTTGATTACAATTTAATGTGATATTTAAGCTACATTGACTAAAGATGTTATTTAGATCGTCGTAATGCTTTGTTGTATAACTGTTTTCAATTCATCGCTTACACTTCGATAGCACATTACGTAAGATTTTATGAAAAAGCTAAAGTATTTTTCAATGTAGTAAACAGTAGAATAAAGTAGTAATGTTTTTTCGATTATTTCTACAAATTTATTTGGGCCTCTATTTAAAAAAGATATATAGATACCCATAAAGTATCTCTCTTAGGTCTGTGGTAGATTAGACTATATCAATGGCGGCTATTTCTAGATTAAATTATATTCTACCACCTCTTTTCTCCGACCATTCCGACATTAGAGTTAAATAATGTATACATCATAAAACATTGTTGTCTTTGTTTTAAAATCTCGTAGATAGTTAATTTCTGAGTGAGTGCAGTGGTATAAAACCTCGCTTTGGGGTATATCGGTTTGATGTTTTCCATCTATAACTGACATAGGTAAAAACAATTTTTGTGAATTTATGTATATAATTCACAAAAATTGTTTTTACCTAAATTTTACTTTAACAACATATATGTAACATACTTTCATTTCCATTAATTTATAACATACATATAATGCTTCTTTTTATCTTATGATGTAACCTTTCGACGTCTTATTTATCGACTATAATATTCATTAGCTTTATATATTCAAAATAAGTTGTAATATAAAATATGTATAATAAATGTATAATTCATCTTGTAAACAGGTTAAGCTGTAAACAATTATAACGTTATGTAAGTGTTTCTATAATAAACAGAATAATCCTTACTAATACCATAAATACGAAAGTAACTCTGTCTATCGCGCTTCCACGCCAAAATTACTAAAGCAATTTATATTAAATTTAGTGCACAGTCTAAAGCAGAGGTCCTCAAGGTTTTTTTCTCATAGACCCCTTTCGAAATTTTCCTGGTTCCGGTGGACCCCCTGCAGGTTCAATACTACCATATTCCCAAAAATGTACTGTCAAAAATAAATCAATTTTCATAGACCACCTGGACTACTATGGCAATCTCTGGTCTAGTTCCTGAGAAAGGACAATAAGTTCCTTGAAAGGAAGTACTGTAACAAATTATACGAATGTGTTTTATTTATAATATAATTATCCTAAATTACCCAAATCACGATTCCAAGACGATAAAGTCGCGGGTACAGCTAGTAAAAGATAAACCTTACATAAACTAATTAACTATTTCCTTAATTTTACCTTAGAAATGCCTTAACGCACCCCGATGACAGACTTTTTCCATTGGGGAGAGTGGGATTCACAAATAGCAGAATACCCACTAAAACCCAGCGGATTCTACTCATCCATGAGTGAGATCACTAGAGGTTCCCTAACCGTATTCCACTCAAGTGATCCGGATGACACCGACTATGAGGATCACCGCTCAATAGGGTGTAAATGAAGTGCATTCGTACGACTTCTGCCTCCAAGCCTCCTCCGACGGCAAAGGGGGACTTGAGCCAGTTGCTCCCTTAGCCTCTCATCTGCTACCTTCAGCGAGATGACGGTCCCGCCAAATAAGGCAACCATGGTGGTTGACTTCACTGCCACTTCACCCAGCTTCACTGAGCATTACCCCAATTATGCTCTCCAGTGAAAGATCTCCTCTGACCAGCAACAACAATATATACCGCTAGGGTACCCACGCAGGACACTCCGCCGTAAGATGGCAGGCGTTTCCTCACAGCCAACTACCTGGTGAAAATACTTGCCGAAGCAATCATAGCCGGCAAGCACCTGCACCAGACGGCAGGAAAGAGATCCGTGCCCCATGGTGAGCCACTGACGAAATGTAAGTTATGGTGAGCTAATGGTCCGGGTGAGGTCGGATGGCTTCCACCGTGGCTATACCTACATTTGTAGACTCAGTATCTTCCCTCCATTATTCGGTCAGAGTTCTGTCGGCGAAAGCCTTGATCCTCCAGACCTGGTCGTGATAAGAGTCAGGGCCTCTGCAAGCCCTTGTAGCTACCCTGTACTAATGGGCGACTGCAAGAACTTCCTCTCATAGCTCCCAAGGGTTCCTTAATTTTACCTGGCGAGATCATATTCTAGAATATCAAGTGCCTATCGAGTTTTTCATTTATAGGTATAAATGTATTTATATCTATGTTTACCTGAGCTCTTCTTTAAAATGACTAATAGCTTTTCACAGGCATGTGTAAAACCAATTTGCAATATTTTTATCTAAGGTGTATTTAATTGTTGTTTATATGCTGTGTAATATCAATAAGGAATTATTTTGCTTTCGCGCTGAAATACCTCTGGTTTCAAATCAAACCTAATGAATATATTTTTTATTCAAGTAAGCCTTTTCGTAAGTAAGCCTTTAAGTATTAGTAAATAGTTTTCTACAATTTAACATTACAAGGGCCTCTTCGTACTTAATGCTGAGAACAACCCAGACAACACTCTCTAAGGTATATATTTTTATCATCGTCATTAAAATATTATTTCAATTCATTTTCCCACCATTTTGTGGTATGACGTTTCGATTAGCTTTCCTTTAATAAAAATTTTGAATATATTTATAATACTGCGCAATAAAAATGTACTTAGATCCTTAAAATAAATACTTTTTACCGTTTGCTTTACGATTGCAGTTGAAACGAGCCAAGTTATGTAGAGTTGTAGAGCGGTGCAAGGCCGCTTGGTCTCTCGCCTCGCCTCTCACGTCGTACCGCTTAATAAATTGTTATTGATATACTAAATAACAAAAGCTTCCCGTATCATTTAGTTCTGTATTTTATTGCACTTTTAAATGCTGTTTGTAAATTTTTCATAATATTTTATTCTTGTTATGGATACAAATTAATTACATGTCTATGTAATTTGCCAAAAAGTACATAATTCGGAAAGTAATACGAGCATGTTGCATAATGGGAAACAGATATTAAAGTTTACTTTATTTTTTAAAAAAAGGTGTAGCAATTAACAACAAAAAGGCGGAGAGTTAAACGATGCAACAAGGACTAGAGAACTATCCTTTACTTAACAGTCGGCTAACTGAATAGAAATGCTTCAAATATACAAACATAAAAGATAAATAGTAGAAGTTGTAAAGTAGTCTTCCGTGAATGACATTATGTGCTGCCGCAATGATGCTATTACAAGCTTCGCTAATATAAGTCCTAGGTTCGACATTCGTAGGTTCGTTCCGGAAGGGCAAATTTAGGATTTTATATTTTCTAATTCATCCGAGGCTTTGCTCGTGGCTAGTTACCACCTCACCTGCGCAGATGTACCGCCAAGCAAAAAATTTGCGTTCCGGCACAATGCTGTGTAGAAACCATAAGAGGTAAATTACCAGATCAGCACGTTTCCGTCGTACACTGTATAAACACTTATTATCAGGTGATATTACAGCGCAAACCTGTCAACAATAAAAATAGGTTATACAAAGAATTTGGGCCCAGTTGCGATGCATCCCCCTTTTTTATTGAAAATCAGCAAATAAATCTTCTTCAGAGATAAATAAACATTAAGAAATATATAGCGTGTCGACAAAATGTTAGTCAAATTGACTTTAAAGAAAGCTTTAATATAAAAGCAGATAGATTTATAAATGTCCTAATCTTTACTTTGTAGAAAAAATAAATCATTAAATAAAGAAAGTAAAAGACAATTCACGTCTCAAGGTTGACAATTATTACCTAGACCAGTTTGTAAAAATAAAATAATGCGGCAACTACAATTTGCATTTTATTAAAAGTAATATTTTACATACAAGCACAATTGTGAAATATTTTTGTTGTTAAGTGATTTAATGCTGCGGAAATTTCATTGCTGATATGCAATTGTTTCTACCGCGACTTCGTGTGTAAAACAATTTGTGTATGTGACTTTCTACATGAATACTTCTTGATCGATTTTGACGAAACCTTCAAAGGTTTTTTATACACGTGTAAAAGAGGCTCATTTAAATAATATTATTATTTGCTTGAACTAATTTTTCTCATTTCTCATTAACATACTCTGTACTTTTCCAAATATCGTATATGTTTATATAAGCACATTCTTATTTTTCTTTTATATACTAAAAAAAAATACAATCCTTTTGAAGTGAAACTTCTTTAGGTACATGAGGGTAAATTTTTTGAGATTTCAATAAATTATTTGTATCAATTTTCGGCACCTTTAATATTTTAAAGACAATTAAATATATTAAATTCCTAACATATCTTCCTTTTGCCCTCTCTCTAAGTCCCGGAAATCTAAAGTTTTAGATTTGTATAAATAAAAACAAGACTTAAAAATTAGTTTGGCAAAGAAGTTTCATTTCTGACTTGCGTACTTTGTACGTACGCATTTTAAATTTTTTTATACAAAAAAGATCATAATTCGACAATATTTAAAATCTCCATCGCTTGATATCTTTCATTAAAGTTAATTATTGCCAATTAATAGTGTACAACATTAGCCTTCCATATGTTAGTTACGTATTTCCCAAGTTATTAGAATTTGAAACTTTATTTAAAATTTTAAAACTATGATTAAATGTATCAATATTAAAATAATGTTAACATATTTTTGAATTATAGTCGAACTCAAGACCTTAATAATTACGTTTACGTAACGTAAGCAATATTGCAGCTGGTCCGCCCGTAAAAAATGTTGCTGCAAATAGTTGTACTAAATACGTTACATTTTCAAATCAGAATATGCGAAATACTCGTTAAATATAATCTAATCTATCAATATTTCCGTCAAAGTTTTTAATACCCAATATTATTTCTATCGGTTAACATTGATTTACCAACAAGATCTTACAAAAGTGATATTGTAATGACATTTCATTAGCTGTATATTTTTGTCGGTAACTCATTAACAGTTTGTGTCAGAAACGCTTTACATTCGCTTTCTCAAGGTTACTTTGTGAGGCAGGCTGCACTTACGATACGTAGGTAATAATTATGATAAATATATAAAAGAAAAAATATAATCGTCAGAGTATATAACACTCGTTATAAATGAATCAATACTTGCATTCATTTTTAGCGGAGTCACAATTTCCTGTAATGCTGTAGAGTTATTTAAGTTACAATCTGAATGCACCTATAGTACTGTTTGAAATTTTACTTCTTTCCAACTTTAACACTACGATTAATTTTTATATCGAAACCTAGGTTATAAGTTTATGAAATCGGATTAATACGATATGCAACAGAAAATACTAATAATCTCTATACTGAAAGTTACGTGTCGGCGAAGAAATTTGAAAAAAAGATATATTAAATTTCGTATTACAGGACGGAGGCCTATACCCAAAAAGGGACCCTTATCTGTAAATAAAATACTAACGCACACACAAATACACACACACTCACACTTGCACCTACCTACGCCATCGCAAACACACACACACACACACACACACAGATCCAAATAACAGCAGACACACACACACACATAAAAACAAAGTTAAAAAATATGGAAATAGTTATACATGGTAAATAAATGGCTCAATTATAATTATATTATTACATTATTAGCTGTGTCGGTCGAAGGCACCCACGTAGTTCCTGATACGGTGAAAATATGGAGAAATTCGTGTATATTGTATCACATAAACGATTTCTAAATCTACCTAATGAAATGAAATAATTTATGAAAATCACAGCCGTTTGTGAGGAGGACAGTTACATACACACTTTCAGAAGATAACCTTGATTAAACTATAAATCTATGATAATTCGCTGTTAAAAGCTAGTTAATAATGGATAATTTTACTTAGAAGTCTTAGTTATAAGCTAGCTTCACGATGCCATTAAATACGTTATCGTCTCCGTCCAGGAAGCACAAAGGACCGCCGACCGGTATTACATAAATCTGATTCGCCCGACCTGTTTCGGAGATACGGTCAGCGAAAAGGACATTGTAGACAGCCTTGTTCTAAAACAGGTATTTTGGACGACAAACGTTATTCATTTTATATTATTCTAAAGGGCTAAATATGTCGCTCTTTCGGAAGAATAATGATACAATTAAAAAAAAAAAACAAAAATCAAATGACATTTAGTGGTGCCATGACATCATTGGAAATATAATAGACTATTCTGCTGGCATGGGAGACCTTATTGCTGACATGGGAGACCTTATGCTGACATGGGAGACCTTATGCTGACATGGGAGACCTTATTTGATCACGCTAAATAGATAAGAAAATTGTTTAAAAATACCGTTGAGATCAAATAAAAAATTTTCTTTCTTCTTTCTTTCTTTCTTCTGAATTCTGCTGTGTTTAAAAACTATGAATATGTCTTTATGTAAATTTTAAAATTTTAGATTGTTTATTTATACAGAACACTAATATGCTATAATGGATTTGCAAAACAGGTCAACAGATGTTTATTAGAAATTTACCAGCTTATCAGTCTCAGTATTGGACCTGAAGAGTAGGTAAAAATTTTATGGACCTGGTTGTCCCATAGTAGCTGTGCAGATATTGTATTGCAATATCTATATACAGTTATGTATAAATTGCACAAAATATTAGGGATGCTTTCGAAATTTTAGGTCGCCAATACATCAGTGGTCCTTAAGGTGCTGCAGGTGTCCATGGGCGACAGTAATCACTTAACATCAGGGGACCTGCCAGCTCCTTTGTCTGCCATAACTGTTCGCTGTTTTGCCATAAAATTCAGCCGTATTTACAATTGTACAGTTTATATTAGAATCTTATTTGTTTTATATAGTGTCTTACGTTCATATTAGAATTTGTATACATTTATGTATATAGTGAAAAGGGAGACGATTAGACAGATAGAAATATTGTCAGAATAACATTTTTTATAAAGATACGTCCCTAACGCGGCTACTTGCGAAAACAGGTACGATTGCTACCTTTTTTGGCGGCATATAAATGGGCCATTTTGGCGCTAAATTCGTAAAAGGCGAAATATCCACTCGTTTGGAGGGAAACCAGAGAGGTGACACTTTACAAAACTTGCATCCGCCCCATTATGTGTTACGAAAGTGTCATATTTGCACACGTGCCAGAGCGCAGACTGGCCTATCTGCGGACGCTCCAAAATAAGTTCATGAAGATGGCCACGGGATGCCCCTGGTACGTCCGAATTGTCAATCTACATAGGGACTTAGAACTCCCCACGATAAAGAGTAATTTCAAAGAGCTCTTGAAAATTATTTCGAGAGAGCTATTAATCATAGGAACCCACTAGTAGTAAACGCGTCCTCTTATAGGATCCGTGTCAACGTTCCGCCTAGGAAGAGACGGCCTAAATATGTCCTACGATGATACGATAACATCGATCGACAATCTACTATACCAGGTAGAGACAGACACTTATACAAAAGTTACACAGCGACCGCCTGTGGAGTCGAGGTCCCCGCTTTCATGCTTCAACCGGACGTGGATTCAACCCACGCACCTAGGGGCGACCCTTCTAATTTTTAGTCCGATTCGGGTATTGTATGTGATAACGTCGTTCCAAGCCGAGGCTCAATCTCGCAGGAGACATCCTTGGAGCGGCGTTTCCCTGGAGACCGAACCCTTTTCAGGACTCGCACTCGAAAATTGGCGGCCTCCCTAAGAACCCGTCCGCCTTCCGGTTACGCTGTAAAAGCCAGTAAGGCTAACAGCTAAACACACTCCGAACGAAAAAAAACGCTAAATTCGTTCGGTTCCGTGTATCGACCAAATAAGCGTCGGTGTTTAGAAAACGTATTTGTGCCTGAGCCAGTGTAATAGAGAGCGTGAGCTTTCGAAGGGGCTCACAATAACTATATATAGAAAATATTTCAGGACTTTCAATGGCATGCAGGCGACATTTCATTCCGAGAAACGGTAACAGAGACTCTCAATTGTATAAAAAATATCAGATTGTATGACTGAACCATGATATGGTGTAACTAATTTTCAGTAGGTTAATTATTACTGTGACGATTTATAATAAGAATTTAACCTCGTGATTTCTTAATTGCCATACGAATATTTAAGCCATACCATCACGATTCTATAAATTATAAACCAAATACCTCCGCGGGAGTTTCTTCATCATATTATTAGATAACAATGTAATCTGCCACGCAATTGTCAAATGGCAAAACTAAGGTCGACGCCTACAAGTCAAATATTTGCTGTGTATGAAGTTCAAGGATGGTTCGACAAATATGGTGCAGAAACGCCCTTGAACGTTATGCTTACACCAATAAATCAAGTACATTATTCAACATCAGCAAAAGTCTTCATTTTGCCGTCGATATTAATATTGAAAAATTGAACTGTCTTAAATAGATGTATTTTTCATGATACGCGTTCTATATATTCTGTAGTTATAGAACACCTAAAAAGCATTCCTAAATACAACAAGAACTAAACTGGAATCAAGTACAAGTACAAGATTGCCCACTATCTGACAGGTATTGAGCGTAATTAGATTTTTCTTATGTTTACGTAATAATTTTTTATTCTAATGTTAAGATCCCATAGTCTTCTTTCACATAGAAGAAAACGCAATGATTATTTGACAAACTACGCTGTTATCTATATACTATAAATTATATCTACCTTTCTGACTCCTATCGTAACGTAGACGCTCACTTCGAACGGATATTCTCATATTCCCACAGGATCGGAACTAAACGGCTAACACACACATAACAGCTAATATTGAATACGAGTTAACACGATATATCCCATAACCGCTTCCAAGAAATACGGATTGGCTCCGTTTGTAAAAACAAGTACACTGCTTAATTATTAGCTTAGTCATATTCTTGAAGTAACTTAGGTAGTTACCAACTGATCCGGGAGATTAATGATTATCATAAGCGATCGCAGTATGCCACAGTAAAAGTTTAAGTGAACTTAATTCTGTATTTTATCTTAATCACCTTTTACTTCCTAGGTACATTAATTAAGTTATGCATTTTCTTACATAGTAACTACGTAAATTAAAAAAACAAAAATTGTATTCCTAAATAAACAAGAAATTGTATTGTATGACGACATTATTTAAGCATTACATACTCCGAGTTCAATTTTAAAATTTCCATAAATACCAGAGCTGACTAAATCTGTTTACATATTTAGTATTTTATGCAAATAAACGCATTTATAAATTACAATTATTTCTTTGAAATTGTGTTACTTAATATCTCGGCTATCTACACATTGGAGTTGGTGTAAGAAAGACATAACAAAGACATTTGTTTATTTATTGTAGGTTTAAAATACGGTTAACCAAACTACGATATAAAAAACGAGTATATTTAAAATGTGGGACAATTTTGCGTGTGATTATTACATATGCACAAACTGAATTTACTTCCACGATCTAAAGTAACTTAAAGTTTAATCGTACTTTAAATATGAGCAGAAAGCATCAAGCTGAATATAAATTATTAATTAAAATTCAGACATTTATGCAAATCGCTAATCCGTTCAAAATAACATCGACATTTCAATCAGCAAATATAATTATTTAAAAACACGGAAGAACCAAACCAACCCGAATTGGTAACGTCCATATCGTTTGACTTTATGACTCAAGATTTAAATAAATTAATTATTTGCAGTCCTAAAATACCATCGTAAATTTACAGCTAATTATGAATTAATCGGATTTTTAGGATGAGTTGTGACAATAAACGACAACTATAAAATAATTTTATAAGGTTTTAGTTAAGCTTTTAATGGTTGACTTTAACGACGACACTCAAATAGCATTATGTTGCTTATTTAATCGTAATTATTATAAAATCTACACTTGATTCATAGGTAAAGGATAAAATTCTGATTATATTGATTACAATAGACATTAATTTATTTCCTATGAGTTACGATACTTAAATATTGTCACTTCAGTCTACATTTTATTGTTGTACTATATAAAATGCGATCAAGCAGAAATCGAGTTTTAAAGGTTTTGAAAAGTATTTATATGGAATTGAATTACTTATATAGCAGTAATGATAAACTCTTAAATCCAGCTTTTATACAAAACCTTAATTTTTTTACATAATAAGAAGTTTTCCAATGTTAGCACGTGAACAACTTTTTAAGTTAAAGAGAAATTTGTGAAGATGTGTATTGAAAATAATCCTGGGGTCTACTTTGCAAGAACAATGTCAAAAAGCTCATTTTAGAGGATAAATATTCAAAATGACAGTTCACGGCGTATATATATTAGAAAACTTGTTGTACGTCCATAAAAATATTGATACTTTTAGGAAAAAAAGTGAATGCACCTCATAAATTCTAGTAGGCTACATAAAATTGACAAGTCATTCAAGGGTAACTGAATACGTAGCTACAACAAACTCCCAGAAGTTACAAAGATGTCCCTTAATAAATGTAAATCTTTTATTAAAAGAAAACTAACTGAGAAACCATTCTATAATTTGAAAGAATACTTAGAAGACAAAAAAGTGTGGGAGTGAATGAATTGCTCTATATGTATATAGAATAAATTATAAATATATATTAAAAATTTTAAATATATATATATATATTAAAATAAGTTACAAATCCATAATAGAATTGTCTTGTCTGGAACTGGGACGTTAAAATACCATCACATCATTTTTTATACTTATAAAAATTATATACTACGAATATGGTACTATGGTTTTAAGTGGTGGTTAAAAGTATGAGAGTAAATAAATTGCACCTATCCAAATAAAATTAATTGAAATTAAGTTGTAATAATTATGTAAAAAATAATAACAACCGATTGAGTTTATGGCGAGCCTTCTCAGGAAAAACATATTTGACGATTTAAAAGTTTAGTTAAATAAAAAATTTATAAATTCTATAGATTTTCGAGTTATCATAGTATTGTGGCATATTCATTTTGCAAAGAAGGATGAAATGTTAAGAAACGCCATTATCTCTTAAACGTAAGCCGTGCAAAGAGGTTAAAACAAGTGTTTTTTTTAATTACTTCCGCCCTAAAATAACATCACTTATTCCGCAAATGAAATAACAGTATTTCATTAATTAACTGTTTACAACAGCATTAATTTGATACACATCTACCAATCCCCCCTTAAATTAACTGCATTCCGAAAAAAAACGCTACAACCGTAACTTCAAAGAATTAGCGAGGATAACGTAGTCGTGATTTAATGACTATAAAAAAGCGAAAACATATTGAATGCATATTTATGTGGTTGTTTTAAGAAACTAATGTTTGCATAACTACGATTTCTTGGAAAAATTCCTAATTGCTTGTAACTGTTTGTCTAACGTCCTTAAGTTTTGTAACGCTACAGAAATGTAAAAAGGCTTTTTGTAAAAAGCATTTTTCAATTTCCACTATTAATTCAATATCTACCTCTAGATCTAAATATTCATAGTTAATATAGACAAGGAGTGTAGAATGATAATATATTTTTTTAATTATAAAAATACATTAAATCAATAATTAAAACATTATACATCCTACCACGTCTTGACACCCACGCACACTTTTGTTTACTATGGAGTCTGTGGTCAAATTTTATAGGTTAAATATGGTTTATAAGACACAAACGCAAACGATGAAAGAGTTTTAATATCCCTTTCTTCTGGACCAAAGCCCACGTAGGAGTGATGGGAAACGAAAATGCAGAAAAATTCGCAAAACAGGGCGCACTGTCAAAGTATGCCTCGCCGGACTATAGAAGATGCTCAATTTAACACATCAAGCAGTTATTACGACTTCAAAGCATAATTAGATAGAAGACACACTATTAAACAAAAACTGCACTAAAATGTATTTACCAAATTTAGAGATAGCATGTAAACCATGGGCAAAATAAAAATTATCCCACACATAGCCCAAGCCTTTACAGGACACGGTGGTTTCTCCAGCATCTTAGACCGATTTAAATGCAAAAACACATACGAATGTATTTGTGACCCCGATGAATACAAAACCATAGAACATCTGCTGCTTAACTGCCCAAAATATGATGCACAAGGGACAATGTTAGAAATAGATTTAGATATTAAAGTAAATAAGAATAACCTAAGACTTATCAGAAAGTAATAGGGAAAGAAAAACATTTTTAGCATATTGTGTTAAAATAGTATTAGATGTAAATAGTAGAAATAGAACAAAGTAATTTAGTATAAGACGATATATAGCGATGATATATATAGAATATACCAGACATATCATATACATTTGTTAAAACTAAAACATGAAGAAGTATTTATGCGATATTAAGATGTGCAACGACTGCGACCCGTGTGGAGGACTTTAAATTTTAATAAAAAAAGTTCTACTACAGGGGAGTGTTATATCATTAAATAAGTATTATATCGCATGGTTTTCAAAAGAAAAGGTTGGCAAAAGATATCTTTTTCATATAAATATTTGTTGTTCTTGATTTCCTTTTTATTTTAATTTCCTAGAGTTTAATGGAAAAAAAATAGAAAAATAACAGTGTAACCATTGCGAAATCTATGATTATAGAAGTATAGTCTCTGACATGAGAACTTTAACAATATTCAAACCTATACATTAAATTTCGACCACTAAACGACTATTGCTATTTATTAAGATATTTTGTTCTAAATTTTAATCGTTAATATATACTTTTGATTTTTCCACCCATGATAAAATATAATTTAATAGAGTTTTAAAAAGGAATTGACTTAATTTTTTTTATTTTACTTGTTTTAACAATATCTTGAAATTTCAGCAGTATTTCCATGTGGCTGCATTCATAAGAACTTCTATTACTGTTATTATTATTATTTATTTTAGTCTTTATATATAAGTTTATATATTCGTCTCCTTCTTTACATAATAAGGTTGTCTGGAAGAGATTGCTTGTAGCAATAAGACCGCCTTTGCACGCTATATTATAGTAACAAGTATCTTACTTTATGTCTTTTTATTTTTATCTTGTGTGGAATAAAGTGTTTTCTCTCTCTCTCTCCCATTAGAACTCTCCTCTATTTGTCTTTTCTTATTTATAAAATTCAGTAATCGTAGGTTATTTTTGTTACTTGTTAGGGTAATAAATCGAATAGTGTTTCCTAACCGGTAGAATTTATTTTCACTCGACTACTTTAATTTACTTACTGTTACCATGAAAGTTGAGCCATAGCTAAGCTAGGAACCGTTTTACTCCGGTTATGCCATAGGACTATATGCGATAGTTCTCATTATACTATTAACTGTCTCGTTGGTCGAGTAAACAGCCAGGTTGGCTACATAATGAGGTCTAGGGCTCCACCCCCACATCGGCGTATTTAAAAATTTTAATGTATTTATTTTGATAATCATTAGAAAAAATGTCATTCATAAATATATTCTTCAGCATGTATCTATTTTATCAAGAGTTAGAGTAAGCTATATATTCTTTAGCCAATATCACTCATAGGGGCATTTATTTAGTTCCATATATTTAATTAATATTAATTTTAAATGACTTTAATTTGTGTGGATCAAATAAATAATAATATTTTAATTCATTTAAACATAATAATTAAATATCAATACCTGAGAAAACTGAAAATTTAAGTCTAAAACATTAAGTCAAGTGATACTATTAGTTCAAAATCTCCCTTTATATAATTTGTACAAATTTTAATCGTTAATAACATATTTTCTTATTCATCCACTCAATTTCAAATGACTAATAAATTGATGATTAAAAACAATTTTTTTTAATTGCAATTCATTATATATATATTTTTTATAATAGTTGTATTCCAAAAAATACAAGTAAACGGTTAAAAGATTTTTTCTAGATAATGAGTTTTATCTAGATGTCAGTGCTAGATAGCGTAGGAGTTGGAATTAATTTTTTTACTTATTAGTTGACAATTTAATAATAACAATTTTTCAAATCGGTTTTATTTGTAACAGTCGGTTCTTAACTATATAGAATGATTTAAATATGCCAAATAATATATTAATTCTCTTGTTCCATCTTAATGGAGGATAATCAGTCCGCACATAATTCAATAATGATTCGACAATACTAGTTCGCCTTGACCGTAACTGTTATAAATGGTTTGACAGGTGAATTGGACAGCACCTGTGGATCTTAAGCCGATAAGAATAGAGATTGTTATGCAATTCCGAGGTTGCATGTTCGTGTCCATTTTAACATGCAAAAATTGACCGATTTATTTGCCTCTGCATAAATATTTTACTTGTCGGATTAGCGGCAACATGTATCTTGGGAAAAATTGTCTACCACTATGACTTATCACTTTGCGGAAGACTGTAACCATCTTAGGGATAGCTGGCCTGCCTCCTTTTGGTATAATTTATTACTTAGGTTTAAAAGGCACCAGCGCTAAGATCCCTTTTCGATTCTTCTTATTTTCTCTCTTAAGAATAGGACCTACACGAAGAATATATGTTTTTTAACTTAATACATTTTCACACGACTTGTCTATAACTGGTTTTTGTTTTGACTACTAGATAAAAAGATGATTATACATGCATACATATATTGAACAGAAATAGCAAATATAGTTAATAGGTTCATAATACATTCGTATGGGATTTCAATATAAAAATATAACACCGTTTTTAAAATATGAGACTTTGTTATATTAATATATGTTAAATCTGTACAAGCAAGTTTGTGCCGATCATGTACGAGCAAAAACTTGCCTAAGTCATGACTTATCGTCTATTTATTTTTTTTTATAATTTTTATAATTTCATAATTAGTTTGAAAACATTTTTAAGAGCTTCCGCCAATGCAATGCATTTAGCTGTAATTTTTGCACTTTACTGATGACACCTACATTCAAGTTTCAGCCCACACGAATTGGCAAAAATAAGTCATATTTACTTTCCCGTTTATGCATAACCTTTCAGACAAGGTAACAGATAATGGGTCATTGGACCTTGTACAACCATTTAGGGGCATCCAACATCTTTTTTAAATGTTTCCGTGGGTCTACACAATGCAAACCTGTTCGATAATAACTTGTTTAACGTTTTTCACAAAGGACGGACATATGTTCCGAAATCTTTATCTGTGTGAGGTTTTCAGTTTACAGAATAGACAAATTGATTTGGAAGACATTAATGCCATTGTAAAAAATTGGAGATTGCCTCTTAGAAGGACTGTATCTGTTTATCCTTTAGATAAAAGTATTTATTTTATAAATAGACAACAATAGAAGGACATACAATGCAGGTTTTCTTCTGTAATAGATCATTTCTTTAATTTAACGCTCAATAATTTTGTATTTTTGTCATTCTAAGTTTTGACTACTAAGAATTATTTGTAGAAGACCAACAACAAAGCAATTTAGACCATAGTGAGTTATCGATAACTATCTGCATATATTTGTTAAAACTACCCGCGAATAAAATAAAATTAAAATTGTGAAATTGTTACAAGGATATAAAGTTAAAATTTTGTTTTAATTTATAAATGGGAATTAAAATATTTAATTGTAGGCGAGCCATGTCAAACTTTCTAAATTTTACACCACTGTCAGGTTTTCTAAAACTATAACTGACTAATTCTAGCGGTGCATTTACCAAATTTGGCAAATTCGAATTACGTACTCGACACCACTCAATATTTCAATGCTCGCTAAACGACACCTGAATTTTAAGTATATGGCGACATTTTGCTTTGAAATATCTGTAAAAGAGCTGGGTTGGATAAGTTTTTTTGTTTCTCGAAACACATTCTAAGTACGTTTTTAGGACACATGTAATCCGGTAGCGACAAACGACAATGCTGTTATCTAGATTTTAACAAATTTATGAGATCTGTACTAATAACGTACTATCTAATCCGCGCAACTTAGTATTACGATGAATAAAGGGGGTTGGAACCAAAATACTTTACGATCTATTCTCAGACCTATTCATATAAAAAAAAAATCAATCTATTTCGGAGAAGTTAGACAACCAGCACTGTGAGACGAGATTTTATATACGTATTAGAAAATACTCACTAATGGTACTAGATAACATTTCCTAAAACATTTCATTGACTTAAAAAATTAATAAAATTTAGGTTCCTACCATTTTTAACCGCCTACATATAGGAAATGTTTCTAACGTGTATCCCTCAATAACGTCATCTAGTTTCGTGTAGGCGATTTTCATGACGACATCCATTGACCATAGCTATAATAATGAATGATTCATTCATATTTTGTAAGGAAATATATAACTGTACCCTTGTTCAAGTTTAAAATTGTGCTTATTGAATTGACCTTGATAATGCTTAGGGCCTATATACATGGCTTGCAAACAGCGCGTGTTAACATTATTTAATTGACTTAGAAAACTTTAGCACACGTTTACAAATTAATATTCATGTTTGTATCAATACAAATGCGCAGAAACCTTAATGTTAACGTCTTGTGGATTTGCGTATTGTAGTGTTTCTTTTATCCGGCGTCGCAAAAGGTGGTACACTTTACACTCCGTTTTGATTGAATCGCTAAACAATGTGATTATAACGTGCTTGCATTGCAAGATATTCACAAATTTCTAGTGTTATAAGTTCAATACCATTTGAAGAAAGAAATCCGCATTTCTTATATGACCTTTTGTGGACAAGAAAACAATGTAATTTGTTTCACCATTATTTTTAAATATATTGCAGAAGCTATATATAAACCGATGCACGTATCGTACGATTTAATCAATAGATATTACTAGTATTTGAATTCTCTACGTAAGCACATTTCGTTATTTTATGGTTTCGGTGGTAAATAATTATAATAATATACAATTACGTGTATTATATCGTAAATAAGATAGGCAGCGGTACCCACATAATTGCACAAGTATAAACGTTTATCTCCGTGTAAACTATATTACCTACGTAAATAGTTACAGATTACGCATTCACTAAATAAACCGGTGTGGTAGATAAACAACTTCATTGACCTGGAAACGCGGGCAAATTACAAAACTATACTGCTATACCTGCAGGTATACCTAAATGAAATGCTAGATGTGTATGAGCTTTAAAATGCAACTTACTTTTTAATTGCTACAATATTGTCTATGAAAATAATATATTTTTTTATAGGAGTTACTAAAATCAATAGGGAAAGGTTAGTGTCATTTAGAGAAAAAATAAGTCATAGGTTACTTACTTATTTATTATTGGTACGTTGCATTAGTAGTTTGAAAATATTTAAGCACATTTTGCTTAGTGAACTGCCTCATTGGTCTAGTGGTTAGCATGTTCGACAACAGATATGGGGTCCTGGGTTCGAGTCCCGAGTCGGACCGTTTTAAAAATCAATATTGAATTTTCCATTAAGATTTTCTCAATATTTGCCCGAAGTTGGGAAGAGCACGTTAAGCCGACGGTCCTGCGCCTGATCTCTCTCCGGTCGTGTCGGATTCCCGTCACATCGGACTATGAGAGTGAAGGAATAGAGAGTGCACTGTTCTATATGCCTGCCAATCCGCAGTGGAGCAACGTGGTGGGTCTATGCTCTAAAAACCCTCGCTCCTCGGAGTGAGGAGGCCTGTGCCCAGCAATGGGACGTTAATGGGCTGCTACTTACTTACTTGCTTGACGACATGTCTTTACTTTGCAATTGAAAATATCACCGCAGAACAGTTACTATATGCAATGTAGACAACATGCCTTTTTCTAAATTTCCTTCAACGACACTCGAATTGAAAATCCCCGTTAATAAAACGAGCACTCACATCGTTAGCGCTTCTTTCATTTTTGACATGAAAATAGACAATAAACACAAAAACCGGCGTCGTAATCTTAACTAATCTCTTCCAATAACTACTTAAATGATAGCAAGAAATCTCCCTTAAAAGTAAAGTGCGTATTGACGGTCCTTAATGTAATTAAGGAACAGGCAAGGTCCTAAAGTGCAACCATGTGCCACTTTCATTTTTTTACATTAAGGGAGACTTTTTATATTCTATTGATTTAATATAAATAAATGATGTTCATCCTTACTAGCGGCTATGATTTACATATGTATGTATATGTTTCATTGAGATTCTAAAAGACCTGTCATAGATATTACATAATATAGATTTACTTAAATTTTCCTTATCTTAATTTACGTCGAATGACCATTTTCCATGATCAACCTTTTGATGTTGTACTTAAAGATTGGTAGCTGAATATAAAATGCTTATGGGCCTTAGCAGTTCTGATGAAGCATTCTTATCTTTACTTTAACTGGATTGAAATACAGCAGAGATTATAGGCAGTTTTACGTTCTTTGTAGTTGTAAAGTATTCTCCTTTAATATAGAAGTTCCTTGAATTTAAATTCCGCTCGTGTCCTCTTACAACTTACGAAATTGAGTTGTTTTAAGATAACTTATCCTCTGTAAAGTATAACACAAAAAACTACTATTTAAACACATTTGTCGCCATTAACTCAAGGTTGAACTGAATTTAAACACAAACTAACTTGACAAGGTCGACTTTGAGATATTTGAATACTGATATACATACGTACTACAGTCACTGTATGGAAGTCTTGGAATGAAACAACAAATCCTGACCATGATATAAAACGTAATTGGGCTTTCCACTTCCAAAATATTACCTTCCTCGATAGGTCACGACGGAATCTCGTCGTTTAATAAATGTGCATGTCATAATAAATAATAATCTTCTACAAATTACATCTTTATTTATAAAAAAAACATAATAGCTTCAGCACCATATGTATATAAACACAAGAAGTATTAGTACTTCATTACGGGTAATGGGTTGACGAAACTATATCGCAAGCAGCATTACAAAACTATTGACCGTTCAAAAATGCAGAACATTAGTAAGGTATTCATGTTTAGAGATTAACATCTGCTACAGACATTGGATCAGTGATGTACGAGATTAATGATATATCGACATCTATTAATAACGAATTTGTGACAATTCTGACATTTTTAAAAGCTGATCTGACAAGGTTACAATGTTCTCGAGAAATACTATAGAATAATCCTCAGGTTAATACTCTGTTAATAAAGACTATATAAACTGACATTTTATAAATGTATTTAGATTTACAAATATAAGTAAGTTATTACATGTGTACATTACTGATATTTAAGCTGCTGAAACTATTGTAGTTTGCTCATGATAATATTTTCTTTTGTCTGATTGTTGCAGGGCATAATGCTGCCGTTTATGAAAATATTGTTTTGATGGAAAGAAAAAACGAAACTCATGCTTGGGATCGGGTTAAGGAGGTAAGATTCATTGTATGCACAACAAAAAATTTAACGAAAATGTATCGAAAAATGCAATTTACATGTTAGAATATTCTAACCTGAGCTTTTCAGTTGTGTCTTTATGTTCATATTCATATACTAACTCGCAACGAACTTGACTGAGATACGAACATTTACAGATAAATATATCGATGACACCGAAAACGTCGAATTAGTCGATACCAATCGCCAACCGAGGTACCAAAACTCGGGTACCTCTGAAACCGATGTCCAATGAAACTAGTATCAAGGCAGAAACCGCGCAAGATAGCGATGGGGTAGCCAAAGCCGAAACCAAGGGTACCGAAACAAAGGAGAAAGAGGGAAAACAGAGATCGGTGTCATTTAATAGGGACGTACACGTGAAACGATTCGGTGAGTGGAGGAAGGTCCGAATTGGGTATCCCTTAGAAGGCTATTTGTTTGCAATGTTGTAAAATATTATCATTGTTGACTTCACGCAAAACTAAACCCGGTATTTTATATAATATTCTAACATAAGAGTACAATATTCTAAAATTTTTATTTATATTTTATCTTACAAAGAATTGTTTAATTTTTATTAAATCCTAAAAAATAAATGTCGAAAACTAAATTTCACTTTTATATTTATATTATTTTGAAAAAAATATGGATAATTACATAAAAAGGTAATTGTAATTTGAATTTCCTTGAGAAATATTGGATCAGTTAACATTAATGTAATAATTTGAATGTCATAAAGCACCAGGGAATATAATTGTAATCAACGCTTATGAAACAGTTTGAAATTAATGGTTTTTATAAGCTTACAAAAATATCTTATAATGAACATAATGTTTTGATATGGGATCGTTACATAACTTCGCTCAAACCAATTATTGTTGAATTACGAGCTCAAAAATTTTTGTTAAGCTCAAAACTAAAATATTAGAAATTAATTACGCAACACATCTTGCTTTTAACATTTTTATTATATTATTCATTGATACTCTATGTATATAGAACGATTTCTAGTCTAGAGCAAGGTAAATTTTGAATCAATAATTAATAAGCGAAATTTTATCTCCGTGATATATGATATCATAACATAGTTAATTTTTAATATATTAATTTTGTTACGTTACCGTTACTTTTAAATGATATTAATCCGTCCACTTTCCCAAGCTTCTTTAAGTGGAAATATTACGTAAGTCAAAACATAGGAAGCAACTTAATTCTAAATATATTTTGATCTAATAGGTTGTATATACATTGCAAATAAATAGACATTTTCGTAGTGCTGGTCTCTGTAAGGGGTACCGATTAACCGACTAATTTTCATAATAAACCATTGTAACACTGGGGTACGATATATCGTCAACTTAATCTTTTATTATTTGACTAACTACATGACTAATAGTACTGTCTTTGTAGAACGCTTGTGTGTTTTGTTTCTCTTCGTAGCATGAATTGATAATTGTCATAAAAGGCTTTTATACAATATGAAATATATGTTTTGCTATTTGTCGCAGATCTCATCAGTGTTTAATTAATGTTATTAAACTATAATATGACTAAAAGCTATTCAGTTAGACAATGCGATCATTTTAAAACCTTCGACGAATATTTCTTATATAGTTCGAAGTATATTTCCAACAAAGAAAGAATATATAATAACATTGTTATTAATTTGGATAATTCCTTTAGAAACCTGTACGAAGTTATCTTTTAAATCTATGCGGTTAAACAACATTATGAATGACCCATGAGCTGGCCGTTAACCATTTTCCTTATTATATACGATGTTATGATAAACTGGTCCTCTTGTGTTATAAAATAAACGCAGGATTAATTAATAGGTATATGTGACAACATTTAAGTATAAATTAAACAAGTAAAAAAAATATAACTTTGATGTCAATGCTTTGACAAAAAAGCAAAAAAAAAAAAAATTTAGGAGAGCTGTTTGAATGTAAATAATTTATTTAAATCAAGCAATAAAAATTCATGGTGCCATAATTTTGCCGACAAAAACATATATTTTAACATAAGAAAATATAAACTATTCTGAATACCGCTGTCCTTCACAAAAATTGTTCCCGATCACACTTTACGTAACGCTCTCGTCATGAATGCACCGGCTTACTCCCCAAGTCAAACGTGCGTTAAAAAGTTTTACTTCAACAATAAGTACAAAGTATAAATCGATATGTCGTTCTCACAAGGCCATAAGAGTAAGTGGATACAATTAAATATTAACACAAATTTGAAAAATTTCTAAAACAAAATACAGTATCTTACAGTAAATAGTACTTTATTTATTCGAACAATTCAAATAATTCTGTATCTCAGAAAATGATATAAGCAACATAGCATAAATAACTAAATATTTACGAAACAATATATAACGCTTTTTAGTGATAAGATTCCGTAACTGTATACTGTATTACGCAAATAGATGTTTAAATATTTATAACCTTTTAATTTGACATCATTTCACATGACCGCAATAATGTTAAAAAATATTATCATCGTTACATCCTCGATTACGATCGCTGCCACGATCGTGATCGTATTGACCCTGATTCGAGTCAGCTGTTTTTGCTCATCATTGTCGAAATTCTTGTTATTCAATCGATCAGACTTTTGCTTTTTATTATTGTTTTCTTTAAAAATAACAAAAAAACGTGCTTGTAACATTTTAAATATTTACGCTGTTAAAATTTTATTCGTTCCTAATTATATCAGCGTCGATGCCATTTGCCAATAGTTACATTATTAGATTAAAAAATTTTCACGCTGGGAAATGCCTTTACGCATCCCGATCAGACTTATAATCTTATCGTGAGTGTGGGACTCGCTGGCCAGCTAGAATACCCATGTAAGCCCTGCTCATCACTTAAACAAGCACCAGAGGATCGATAGACGTAATCTGCCTTGGTATTCCGCAAGATTCCTATGGGAAACTTAATCTACGCCTCCTATCTTCCAAATTCCTGCACCGGAGTAATTGAGCGTCCATAGCATCCTCCCTTTGCCGCTCATGTACCTCCTCCAGCGAAATAACAGTCTCGCAGAAGGAGGCCACTGCCCCCCACTCCCTTTCGCTGGTAAAACTCACAGTACATATATTAGAATAGTAAACAAAACGTACAATCCAAAGCAAAATTCTGTATTGGACCGAACAACAAAACAATTCCTTTTTTACACACTCAATGTAACCTTTGAAATTAAAATACGTCAAGGTCATTTGACAGCAGATTATTTTTGTGACAAGTGACAAAAGTGTAATAAGTTTTTTTGCCGTTTTAAATAACATAAAGTCAATAAGAATTATGTTTTGTAGCGTTTATCTCTTGCAATCAGAAACAAATTAACAAAAGATTCTAATATTAAAAACTTAAGTCAATTTAAAAAGATCGCAAGAAGTTCTTTAATGTTTCTTTAGAATATGATATTTAATCATTTATTCAAAGGCATTAAAGCCCATGACAACATAACCATAGGTAAGTTAAGAATATCAATGTAAAGTTACGTATGTACGTATTTCTTTTATACTAACTTGAGATTCTCCCCTGGCAAGACAATTTGAGAAAAAGCACAATGCCGTGTTGAAATGTTTAATTAAAAACAGGGTCATATTAAGTTTAGGTTGCAAATAAAGTATTAAAACCCTTTTATAAAATATAGATCCCTTAAGAAGCTTTGGATTGCTAAGTTTAAGTAAGTACATATAACCATGATTAGTGAACCTAATATACATGAGGAAAGTCGGTTGTGCTCAGGAGATGGAGTAATTACACTAAATAGTTAGCATTCAACTTTTAATTTTGTTATTTTGTAGCATGTTTTAGGATAAGTTTTATCCTTTCCGTTATTTCCAGTTCAGACAATATATTGACAGCTAAGTCCACTCAATAGATTGATTGATTGTGGTGATAAATAATTAATTCTATTCTAAAATTATATTTAGTAAAGTAACTCGCTAGTTGTTCGCAATTTGTAATTTGCATTTATCCAACAAATTTCGCAAATACAGCGGCTGTGTCGATACCGATTCATTACGTAAGATTTGCTCAGCTACTGTCACATTCGTACTAAATTGCAAGGAATATGTGGGTTAGCTACATTTGGACAACCTTTTTTCTTATCCTGGCTAGCTCAGCTTGTTTTTGAAAATAATAAAAACACTACGATTAAATAAAAATGGAAAGGGTGGGTCTTTATATTTGCTTTTAACTTATTAGCTAATATATATATGGGAACAAATCCATATATTATCTGTACACTAAAGAGTGAAAATTTCTCAAGATGGGATATTAAAAATTGTATAGTATTTTATCAATAAATAGACACGTAATCTAAAGGGTTGAATAGGGTTGAGCATACGCATTTTTAATTAGATACCCGAATCACTTCTGGCTTTCCATCCACATAGTTTTAAGAAATATGTTATAAACGTCCTATTACAAAAAGCATATTATAATATTGAAGATTATTTTTAGTGGCACAGTTGTTTGGACTTGATTCTATTTCCACATGAAAGATAAACACATTGTAACGTACAAAAACTATGTTTAAAAGAGTAACCGTTGAGTTTCTTACAGGTTTCTTCTCAGCGGAATCAACTTTTCTAACCGTTGGTAGATTTATTACCAATGGACAGACTACTCAGAATTCAAAAGTGCATTTAGAGCCGACTTACATAAAGAATATTTTGATTTCGATTTTGGTTTTTTATATAAAGATACAGAAAAATCTATGACAATCGATAATGAATAACACATCGTCTATAAAATGAAAATATAATTTAATAATTAAGATTTCCACAGATTGAAAGTAAGATTGCAAATGATAGTAGAGATTTGAAACTCATTTCTTTTTTGAGAAAATTGTAAGATATATTATAAACCAAAATATACTGAAGTTTGAGATTGTATATATTATATATTTTATAAATGTTATATAATTACGATAATAATACTTGTATTCATGTCACGCGACTTGTAGAATCTAGTCATTTTGAATAGATAAAAGATAAAGTCATGAAGACCTTTCATAATCGTATTTTCAAAATGTTATTTTAATTATGGTATATATACTGGGACTGTCTCTTTAGTCTAGTGGTTAGCATGTTCGACTACAGACATGCAGTCGAGCATACGAGTCCCGGGTCGGGCCAATTACAAATCGATATTGAGTTTTCTACTAAGATTTTCTCAATATTTGCCCGAAGTTGGGAAAAAATTGGCGGTGTAAACCACCCCCGTGCCTCGGAGAGCACGTTAAGCCGTCGGTCCTGCGCCTGATCTCTCTCCGATCGTGTCGGGTTATCGTCACATTGCTCTATGAGAGTGAAGGAATAGAGAGTGCACTTGTGTACTGTGCCTGCCAATCCGCAGTGGAGCAGCGTGGTGGGTCTATGCTCTAATAACCCTCTCTCATATGAGTGAGGAGGCCTGTGCCCAGCAATGGGACGTTAATGAGCTGCTACTTACCTTACTTATATATACTAGCAAATTTTAGGTTACTCTAACTGCGGTAAAATACTCGTCCAAAAATCATTATAAATTAATATAGTCTATATTAGGGGTACAGTTTGTTATCTGTGTATGCAAACATAAAAAAAAATAAAGCGGATACGTGAAACATTCAAGGACTATACAATATGTAAAAACCCTATCACTATAAATTGATCGACATTGATGTTATCTCTATAGTATTTAGTCTGTCCAATCAATTCTCTATAAAAAATTACTGGTCTTAAAAGTATGCGACTAAATGTTTTTTTTGTGACATACTTATTACCTTAGCATTGTTGTGCTTTTTTTATAATTCGTTCGGAGTTTGGTCCATCTTTTCTCCCCGTGCAAAAATTTGATTCTCACCCAAAAGTCCACGTAAAACCTAGAAGCTTTAATGGGTTTTCTGGCACATCTCTGCGAACAGAAGATACAGATGAATATATTTAATTTTTTTATTGCTGACAGATTAGCGCTTGACTGTGATCTCACCTTTGGCGGTACCTCTTTGCTGGTAGGGTGGTAACTAGCCAGGGCCGAAGCCTGCCGCCAGTCTAAACTAAAACAAATTAGAAAATATAATTTCCTAAATTCGTCCTACCGGGGATTGAACCCGGGACCTCCGCTAGCAAAGCACTGCGCCAGCGAGGCTGTCAAAATGTATGCGGCCGTATGTATGAAATCAAACAAATGCACTACGTATCAGGTCCGACTTAAATAGATATGGACTAAAACACAATTTATATGGAACAGAATTTCAATATAATGTTGTCTGATATTTGGTCCTCATGACCCACAATCGAATAATTTAATTGTTAGATAAACGTAAGTATTATACAATATATGCATTATGACCTCAACTAATGGTTACAGGCACAACTGCTTGCAAAATAGCTAAGAATGTATAACAAAAACAAATAATCATATTCTTGTTCAAATTAGTCGTGGGCCGTAGAAAAACTGACAAGATTGATTGTTCTTTTCAATGCAAAAACGTATTTTTAGGTGAAGCAAAATATCACGAGGAAACCTGCGAATTCCGAGAGTAATTCTGGGGTAGGTATATCCTCCCAACTGGCAGTGGAGCAGCGCTTTCGATTTATGCTCTAATAATCCTTTCTCTAATGACTCTTGTACCCAGCTTTGTATCTTTAAAATATTGCCACTTGCCTTTTGAAGTGAAACTTATTTAGGCGCATGAGGGTAAATTTACGGATGAACGTCACGAAGATGAGCAGCGTTTTTGTTATACTAATTCCTTTTAAGGTTACATAGTTTTAATATTTACAAATAACATATGGCTTTTTAATTTGCCACTCGTCATATTAAAATAAAAAATATATTTCATAAGTTCTCTTTTCTAAATTTTAAATTCAATAACAAAATTTACATAATAATATTTAATATTGACAAAAAACACGTAGCATTTTTAATTACAATTTTCGTTTGAGTTTTCAATAAATTACTCGTATTTATTTACGAGGGTTTTAATATTTTAATGACAATTAAATTCATTAAGTTCCTAACATATTTTTTCCTTTTTCCTGTTATTCCTCCTTCTATGTCTCGGAAATCTTAAGTTTTAGATTTGTATAGATATTAACAAGACTTTAAAATTAGTTTGCCAAAGAAGTTGCTCTTATGAGATGTTTATTTTCTTTCTATTTTATTTCAAATAACAAATTACTTGGTACAGAAAATTCATATGCGATGCTTCGATCTCGTGAGCTAATATCGAACAAGTTAATCATTAGATCAACGAAATGATTTGCAATACTTACTATGACCCTGCTGGCATCCGGTAAAAATGCTTTTATAATAAATAAGAATGTATTAATAACGATAAATTCGAGTTTTTATAAGGACCGTATTGTGAAGTAACTCAATTTGATACTCCGACAAGTGTACCGGTTGTAATTGTGCTTATGTAACAGTGTTGACATCGAACGCGAAACCTTATCGGCGTTGATTCGAGTTACTCTTTGTACTACGATTTGTATGGAGACGAGTTTTTTGGCTATAGCGGTTAATCGTAAACTGTGATATAACAAGCAATATAAAACAATCCCTATGCCGTCTAGCACGAACTTCTTAAACTCATTATATAGAAACCATTAAACCTTTCGCGAGAAATAAATATTAAAAATGTATTAGAACTGGATGGTTAAATAAAAAAGTATATTATAAATGATTGAAAATGTCAACAAAATATACTGATATAAGAGTAGGGTGAACTAATAATAGGAATTGAAAAGAAAATTTGCTTATTCGTATTTTGTTGCCTTGTTACATGCATTCAATTGCGTGAAAACTTGTGCAAGTGCAAGCACCGAGGCACCTGCATGAAGATGATACTACAATTAACGAGCCATAGTCGGACTACGTGTTGTTAATCTTTTGTAGTATAAGAAATCATGCCGAATATTAGGTTTATTTGTAATAATATGTGTATTATTACAAATAACGCTAATATACATATATAATTTGAAGTTTTCTATATAAAAAAAAAAACATTTTTATTTGTTCGTAATTTAGAGTATCTAAACGGTACCGTTCGCGTGATTGCAATTGATTGATTGATCAATTTGAAAATCAACCTGTTGTTTTTAAAATTATAATATAATATAACTGTATAGATAATTGATATCTGAAATTGAAATATGATTATAATTTCCAAACTTACTGTTATTAAAATTATATCTATATCTTAATGAAGTGTAAAACAAGGGAATTTCTCGACAATTTGCTTCATTTATAAATAGGTAATAAATATTATATTATTATCATCATTATTAACATAAACATCTAATAACAATAAAAGTGGTCCAAGAACGTTGCCCTGCGGCGGTCATTACATTCGCGTGGGCAAATTTGGCCGGCGCTACTCAGACGTACCAAAAATGGTATTCGATGACTATGCTTGATCTAAAGGTGTAAGTTACAAACACCTCCGTATCATTTTAAGATACATATCACATTATAATAATATTATAAATTTAACAAGATAACATCATTCTAGAAGCTATAGTAACTTTTTACCACAGCCATTTACTACCTCATCTCCATTAACCATCCACATTAGATGTGATCTAAATCGCCTTTCAAAAATTTTTTATTTGTTATGAGGGTATTAAACTACAAAAAAATATTATTTAATACGATAATAATAGAATAAAAATTAATTCAAATATTGTTGTGCATAATCCTAAGACAAAACTATTGTAAAAATTAATCCAACTGTAAATATAACACTATAATATAACCGTAGGTAATAAAACTAGGTGTTCACAAATTAAAATATAATTGTACTATGTTTTACGTCCAGGTTTTGATTTTAGAAAAAAAAACCAAAACACATTTAAAACGTAATAAAAAGTAAAATTGTATTCCAATGCCATTAGTGTTTAGTAAAAATTAGAGTCAAATCCTATGACACGAACTTCTTTAGACTTCGCCTCTTAAATGGAACTTAGGGTTCTCAAATAACATAATTGATGCACTTTTCTTTAACACATTATATATTACATACAATAAACCTTTAAATCGCTTACTTGAGTTTAACGAATTAACATCTAACAAAAGTGTATTAGCATTGTTTGCCAACCACTACGAATTTCAAAAAAGGGTATTTGAACTTGATATTCATATCTAAACGATATAAAATATAAACAAGATATAAAAAAGGAGTGTGAGCTAACACCAGGAATTTAATACAAAAAATGCAGCAATTGATTCTCCTTAATAACAGATACATTTTGGCATTGAACTGAGCATCGATGAGATTTCCATTTGCGGTAATCTTACGAAAGCTTTAGCTGAATCTGATAAAATCACTCGGTTACGCAGATACTTTGATCCGTAAAATACGAATTAATTGTTTAATTTACATAATAGCCTTGTCAATGATTACTTCAATGTCGTTTGGATTGTAATTATAAAAGTAATATGTTTTAAAAGGGGCTATGTGGACTTTGTAGATTACTTTGGATGTTCCTTTGGTTTATTGGATTCCATAAATAATGTATTGCAGTGATGTGAGACTGTTTGGATTACTTTCAAAAATAATGTAGACAGTAGTCACATATTAATAGAAAAATATAATTTCCAACCAAGAGAAACTTAGCGTTTATCAATCGTTTCTCGTTGAGAATTGTCTTAACTAGGTGCCCTTTGCCCTCAAGAACCAATTGATAACTTCTCCGCTGTATCCCTCGTCTTTATTTACTAAGACTATTTGTCTTGAAGGATTTATGAGGACTATTTAAAAAAAAGAAAAAAAGTATTGTATTTAGAACAGCAAAGCTGCAAATGCGAAAATAATAACGAGAAATACAGACCAAGACTGACGTTTTATTTTCTTTAATTATATCGTATCTGGTAAAATGAAAATGAAACATCATTGACAATTACAGAATCACATTAAATATTCTCAAAGCCAATAAACGTCTGCATGTATTATCATTAAGTTCGCATTAACTCACCAAAAATGGATTTCTAACAAGTTTTTTTCGTAACAGTGTAGGCAGAGTTAATTTAATCAGTAGTATAGGTTGCTCAGAAGGCTTTTTAACAAGGTTCCGTAGGTTTTTTAAAGTAATATATTGCATAACAGTTCTGAAGATCTCTCATTTTAAGGTATTTCTCACAATCTACCGCCATTTAGTCGTTCCTGCTGAAGCATTAATTTTTATTAACTGTAGAAAAAATAACAAATTTCCATTATATATACATACTAACTGATCCCGGTGGTCTCACTGCATTCCCGATGCCGTGGGAATTTGGGGTAATGTGTAATTAATGATCGGCTACGTTATGATCGGAGTCAATTTGGTAAATTACAATAGCGTATAGTTAAGAGGATTTGGCAAAGACCAATTGAGTGAATGAGTGATTTTAATCTCAAACCTTCTTCGCATTATTTCCTTTCTGTTTAATCCGATTTTGCGATCATTGACTGAAGGATTTCAAAGTCTTATAACGGACTTAGGCTTGTGTTTTATGTATTCAAATTGTAGATGTATGTAGATTCAGCCAGATTTAAACGATTTTTAAGGAACTCTTAAGTATCCTATTGTAAATACGTCCTACATTAGAAATTCTTCACACCGACCTTGTAACAAGTTGACAACTTGTACAGATCACGGCACAATACTCAAACAATATGTATTGTAATTAAGTGAATGTCACGTAACACAATGTAATTATAGATAACACGTAATACATTTTAATAATTGATAGTAAAAAAATCATATTTCCATTTTATTAAAGAGACTTAACAACCCGAGGAGAAAAAATCTTTTATTCAAGTGTAGTGACGTGACTATTTTTCATATAAAAACAAATTATAGGCGATGGGAAAAAAGCATCACGAGGCCACCGCGCCTTAAAATACCCATTACATTTTTTTTTAACAAATTAATACAACTAAAGTATAAAAAATAAAAGCACGTTTAACAACATTTAATCTTGAATAAGACCACTGAGAGCGCCTTTTCGGTGATGGCATATATCAACACCTTACATGTAATTTATATCGTCTTTGTAGTCCGTCCTACCCTTATCCAAGTGCATTCTGGCCATCAACTATTTGGCGGTCAAAATCTATTCTACATTCTCCTAGATAGAGTTTAAAACTAATCAAACGGACGAAAATAAAATGTTATAACCACAAATAAACGATCACGTTTGTTTGTCCCATATTAAATAACATCTTCACGTATTATTTTATTTAGTATTGAATAATAATTTTATGCGACAAACACTTGTGGAATAATTTATTTTACGGAATTTCGTTCCATATAATTTAAAAACACTAATTTATATATTACATCATACTATTTGTGTTATAATAAGTTGAATACATTGGATTAACGTATGTAAATACACTGTTAAAAATATAAAAAACCTCAAGCAGTTGTTAAATTAATTTCCCTGATTTAAAATTAATAAGCCAATACAAAATTCGAACTTAATTAAATAAATTAAAATATATATATTATCAAAACTTTTCACAAATTTTATTTTGACAAAATAATAGTTTCGATATTTAATATCAAAAGTATAAATATAAAAATTCATTCAAAGTAAAACAGCTTAGTTCAGAGTCACTCAGCGTGCGATGGAAAGGGCTATGCTTGGAGTTTCTCTACGTGATCAAATCAGAAATGAGGAGATCCGTAGCAGGACTAAAGTCACCGACATAGCCTTACGAATCGCGAACCTGAAGTGGCAATGGGCGGGGCACATAGTCCGACGGACCGATGGACGTTGGGGCCCGAAGGTGCTGGAGTGGCGACCCCGCACCGGGCGGCGCAGTGTAGGGAGACCCCCCACAAGGTGGACCGACGACATAAAGAGGGTCGCCGGTAGCCGCTGGAGCCAGGCGGCGCAAGATCGGGCCTTGTGGACATCATTACGTGAGACCTATGTCCAGCAGTGGACGTCCATCGGTTGAAGCGACGACGACGACGACGAAAACAGCTTATGCGGGCCATAGGGGCCACCATATTGGCCTTGGCTGCTTTGTCGAGCACCTTTCACTTAACCCTTGTCGGCTGGAATGCAATATGAGATAGATGGACCAAAAAAAATTAAGCACGTCTAAAAAGGATTCACTTTAATACAGATAAAAACCTGCAATTAAAAACATGTAATTTATATATATAAAACAAATCAATGTACATATAAAAATAAACAATTAGAGTAACAGTGAAGATAATTAAGACTAAGCGGAAGAAGCCGAGAATAATGGGTGTTATAAATAAAATTTTCAATATTAAAATTAAGTCTAACATCTTAAACGTGTGACCGGATGTTATCAAGGCTAAATTGCGTCTAGCTCGTGTTCTTAATATCACAACCGGAAATTCTTATAGATGTATACAGGGCCATCTTCTGATTGATTTATTAAATATTCAATTTGAATTGCGTCAACGTTCGGTAGAGATTCATTTGTTATAAGACAGCAAGTCACGATATTATTTATTTTACAATTAGACGGCACATTACAAAAAATGTAAGTGTTCTATATGTGCGAAAAAATATCTACACTCGCACAAGAATATATAATAAATTCATGTAACTTTATAAATAACCATTAAAAATAATAGTTAATTATGACCCAAATTAAAGATTGTCATGCTTTAATAATGCAGAAGAAATTGATTGACTAAGCCAGCACACTATTTCTGCACAGAATTTATCATAAACTTATGAAAATACATTCATTAAAATGAGTTATATAAAGCTAAGCTGTAAAACCTCTTTATTGATTCATCATGATGTTTCTGGAACCAAGAATATTCCTTTTGCCTAGAAGAGGTCAGCCAAGAACGAATTTAACAAAAATCCACCCGCAACGGGGGGTTGCTGGGGACTTTATTAAAAAAATTCAAATTTTCACATTTAAACAAAATTCAAACTTCATATTTATAAACTATATCTATTATGGTATGTAAAACTTGGTCCGATTTTTTTTTGATATAATGGAATCTATCAAAAGTAAAGTTAAGGAAATTCGACCCTCAAAGGTTAGTGCGGGTATGTTTCTTAACTATAAAACAATTTGCTTAAATTAATGAAAATATCACCCCAAAAACATTCCACGCAGACGAAGCCGAGGTTTCAGCTAGTTATATGTATAGGTGCCATCGACATAAGTACATTGTTTTCAGTAAACGGAAAATAACGCATTTTACCTGTATATCCACATGTAATAGCCGCGTTAGCTAGTATAACAATATAGGGAGGAAGTGTTTGATCAATAACTGTTTTTATTTGAGAATTAGCACTAGGTATGTAATTGTAAAAGGCTAGCGTTTGTGTAACGACCTTCTATCTATCAAATACGACTGACGTATTTGCTGCTGAATCAATTCGTTTAATAAAACCTTGATTTAGTTTTATCAACATGTTATGTTGGAATTTTGTTTCATTTAAAGGTTGCACCTTTTATATTCATTTTTAATAGATAAGACGAATGTTATGTCTAATATCCATGTTCCGCTCCACCCAGTCATCGTTGAGAACTCTACACTCGAAATTGTTGACGAGTACACATACCTTATTTTTGAGGAAATTCCGCAAGACGTTTTTGTTCAATATCCCTCAATGCCTGAAGACTAAAGTCTTCCAACAGTGCGTATAGCCAGTGCTTACCTACAGATCGAAAACGTGGTCGCTGACTATGGGCCTCATTCGAAAGCTCAGAGTCACTCAGCTTGCGATGGAGAGGGCTATATTCAGAGTTTCTCTACACGATCAAATCAGAAATGAGGAGATCCGTAGCAGAACCAAAGTTACCGACATAGCCCTACGAATCGCGAACCTGAAGTGGCAATGGGCGTTGGGGCCCGAAGTTGCTGGAATAGCGACCCCGCACCGGACGACGCAGTCTAAGGAGAGCCCACACGTGGTGGACCGACGATATAAGGAGGGTCGCCGGTAGCCGCTGGAGCTAGGCGGCACGAGATCGGGCACAGTGGGCATCATTAGATGAGACCTATGTCCAGCTGTTGACGTCCTTGGCTTGAAGCGAGGACGACGACCTTTTACGTAATATAATATACATTATTTTTATTTATACTGATATTTGTAGTAAAATACATATAAATAATAAGCGTTTGTAATGTCAAAATAAAAGTGTTTTAATAAACAGTACTTATTCCGTTTATTGAGTTGTAAGCAAGATACTACTTCATCACAAGTTTCCTTTCTCCGTGGATATGTATATTGGTTATACGTCTCGAATTTTCCATTCTTGTGGATGCGTCGAGATAAAATGTCTGAGAGATCGATCTTATTTAAAGGTGTTTTAGCATTTCAATGTATTTATATAATTGTAATGAAATAGAGCAAAAAGTTCATGTTAATGTGGTTTCATCAAATTACCAGATTAATGTTACAAGCAGCACTGTAGTGAATAATTTAACTTTTATTTAAGTTTAAGTGATGATACAGTCTAAGACGGAAGCGCGTTAATCTGGGTAAGAGGCGATATAACCCCTTATAGTTTCTACACAGCATCGTAACGGAACACTAATCTCTTTGTTTTGGCGGTACGTCTTTGCTGGTAGGGTGGTAACTAGCCACGGCCAAAGCCTCCCACCAGACAAATTAGTAAATACAATTTTCTACATTCGCCCTTCCGGGGATCGAACCCGGAGTCTCTGCTAGCAAGGCGAATACTCGAACCGCTGCACTAGCGAAGCCGTCAAATGCACAAACAAGGAGTCATCTAATAAGTTTTATTTAATATACAAATTGACAATTGTAATACATAAATAAAACCTCAACTACTATTATCTGTCAAGGATCTAAATTCAGGATTTTAGATTAAATGTGACAGGTGCTGACGCTGCAAAAATTGTTTTCAATAGAAAAAAACAATATTAAATATTCCTGTCCTTTAGCGATGAATATACTCACTAATAACGGGTTTTCCCATATTCCTACGAGATCGAAAACTACGCCGCGGTGTTATAAAATGTACTTTAGTACAATAGTGAGATCGTCATAATCTCTCAAGTGTTCTCTGTTTACACACGTGTCGATTCCAAGATTACACCAAAGTTTCCTTGAAGAAGAGTTAATATGACCTTTATTTGAAATATTGAGTCGTGCATTTAATTACTATTTTATGAAATGTAAACTTTTAAAACGTTAAACGTTTTATATCCTTATTAGACAAATGTTCTTTTAAGTGAAACTTCTTTAGGCATAGGAGGGTAAAATTGAGGGATAAATCGCGTGTTTAGAGTCATGAAGATGTGCGGCGTTTTTTATGCTAATTCGTTTGAAGGTTAAGTAGGATTAATATTTACAAATAAAATATAGATTTTTTTTAATATATTATCAAATCAAAAATACAAATCCACATCAATGAAATACAACACTGCAAAAACCACAAAAGTTAACATTTGAGTATCGTAAAATACCGTTTACTTATTATACATATTACAAAACTACTTTAACTATCTATTGCAGAAGTAGTCTTTAAGTTTCTTAATGAAATTTTTTTCGTCCAGTTTTTTTATTAGATGGGAATAATGTAGTTTGTAGTATGTTGAAATTGAAAAATTGATAATTAACAATAGACTTTTACCTTACCTTCAATTTGTATCACATTAAACATTATTAGTAAAAAGTGTTCGTCTGTTTGTGCTTGTACTTTGATATTTAAAGGAACTATATTCGTAATGGTAGTGCATGATACTATTTATAATAGTAAACTAAGCCTGATATTTCGATAATTAAGCATATTATTAGGATATATATTTTTTGTATATACTATAATGATTGCACGTAAACATTTTCACAAAAAATTTACAAAATTCACTTATATCACATACAAATCAAATTTATATTATATTCGTCAATGCTAAGTAACTAGTCAAGAATTTTAATGATTTTACAGCACTTAGACATAGATTTCGATAACAGACAAACAATGTTACACGCTCCTGTTAGAACATATATAAAATTTCGTAACAGCGTATATTTTTATATGTATAAACATAAAACTACACTGGGTATATGTTATGTATTCAGTATAGTTCTCTTTGAATCTTAGTAAGAAACTTATGATTAATTTCTTACAGATAAAACACTTGCACAAGGTCCGGCTTATGACACATCAAAGTTCAACAACGACAAATTAAAATTACGTAACATAGAAATAATATATATTACTAGCTTATCCGCACAACTTTATATGGTTATTCAAAATAGGGCGTACTATTTTCAGACATACTAAACCTAAATAAAAAAGTGCGTGCTTACAAAGTGCACTTATCAGAAGTGAAACTTCTTTGGTAAATTTATTTTTAAGTCATGTTTATATTATATAAATTGAAAAGTTTAGATTTCCGAGACTTAGAGAGAGGGAAAAAGGAAGATATGTCAGGAATTCAATTGTCGTTAAAATGTTTAAAGTGTCGGAAATTAATACAAATAATTTATTGAAATCTCAACTGACGAACTGTAAATAAAAATGCCACGTGTTTTTTGTCAATATTAGAAATTATTAGTTAAATAGTGGTTTTGAATTAAAAAATTTGAAAAGAGAATTTATGAAATATCTTTATTTTATATTTTATGAAGAATAGTACCTATATTAAATGATTAAATGACGAATGGGAAATTAAAATGTCACATGTTTGTTATCTGTAAATCTTTAAAGTACTTACATTCAAACGACTTATCATAAAAATACGCTGCACGTCAAAATTTTACCCTCATGCGCCTAAAGAAGTTTACCTTCATAAAAATTCCATAAAAATCGGTCAAGCATCAAAGGATTTCAATAACAAACACTGACACAAAATTTTTAAAAATTAGATGTACTTTTCGTTGGTTCTGAATTTAACTTCAAATATCTTAGAATTTTCAAAAGAACTGAAAGGAGAATGGTCATATTTTTTTTTCTGCATTTACTAAAATAAAAATTGAAAGCAAATAAATGCACTGAATTAATGAAATACATTAAACATACGCTAAATCGGCTCGTTTGCTGCGATACCTTCATTATTTAGGACAGATTTATTGCTCCATTTCCTAAAATACTTTCAGATACTGATACGAACAAGGATCCGGAGAATAAATTGGAAAAGAAAATTAAGTAAGCGGAATAAATTACGTAACCAAAATAACTTTGTTTGGGTGAAAAAGATACTTAATATCAATATATTTTCCTATTAAAATTATGAAGCAACTGGAGTAGGTAGCGCAATCGTGCGAGTATTCCGCATGCCCTGCTGGCACGTGGTACAAGTACTCGCTTTGCTAGCATAAGCCCCGGGTTCGATTTGCCTGAGTCTGGATTGATGGGAGGCTTCGGCCGAGGCTAACTACTACTCTACTAGCAAAGACGTGCCGCCAAGTAATGAGATTAGTGGTCTGGTAAGATGCTGTGTAGAAACCATAAGAGGTCAATTGTTTCTAAGCAGATTATCGCGCTTCCATCTAAGATTATATCATCACTTAGCATTAGGTATATTCACAGTCAGACGCCATTTTGTCAGCAAGCAAATACAATTTGCTTCCTGGTCCTGGATAGTATTCCCGGCAGGGCAAAATGTCGGAAATTACACGTCTGTTACAGTCTGCACTGGTGGGAGGTTTCGGCCGTAACTAATTACTATCCAGCAAAGGCGTACGTAGCGGTTAGCAAGTTCGGCCACAGACATGAGATCCTGGGTTCGAATCCCGGGTCGGACCAATTCACAAAAAGACATTGAGTTTTCTATTAAAATTTTCTCAATATTTGCCAGAAGTTGGTGGTTTGCTCCACTCCCGTGACTCAGAGAGCACGTTAGGCCGCCGGTACTGTGCCTGATCTCTCTCTGATCGTGTCAGATTCCCGTCACATCAGACTAAGAGTGTGAAGAAATAGAGAGTGTACTTGTGTACTATGCTTGCGAACCCGCAGTGGAGCAGCGTGGTGGATCCATGCTCTAACAACCCTCTGTCCTAAGAGTGAGGACGCGTCTGCCCAGCAGTGGGACGTTAATGTGCTGCTACTTAACTTTAATTTAACTTAAAAGGCGTAGCGCCAAGTTTTCCGCTACAATACTGTGTAGAAACCATAAGAGAAATATTGTCTCTTACTAGTTTAGCGGGCTTCTATCGTAGATCGTATCATAACTCGCCATCATTAGCCATGACATTAACAAAAACAGTTAAGAAATATGTATTAATCGTACACCGTAATGTAAATCAAAGGTTTTAATTATCGTAGTGCGCTGAAGAAATGGCTGGGCCATTGAAAACCTTTTTATTTTATTTTATTTGAATGCTTTTTTCTAGAATTTAATACTCGGTTTCAGAACAGAAGGCGACGTAGATCTTTCAAAATGGTAACGATAGAAATAAAGAATATCGTTTACTCTGTATTTTTAAGGTTATAAAATAAAACTACATATTTCCTACCCTTGTATACAAAAGTAATGTTCAGGAATCCTAAACGATGCGTCCTGAAGTCTGCAATTAATTAATTTAAAATTTAGAGATTTGTATTTATGTCATTCTGCTTACTACGAACAGGATTAAACGAATGAACATGAAACAAAATATTTTCTGTAATGGAATAATATAAAATATGAAGGTATTGGCAGATCATTTGCAAGTTTTTAAACTCCTAAATAAACTACCTCGATCTTTTACTTTAATCTTCTTGACACGTTTTATGTTGATGGTACCATTATTCGTTTTGATCAGAAATTAAATTCGAAGGTAAACGCCCTCCTAATGTCCTCTTGGGCTTCAGAAAATAACCTTGGATACGGACATAAAAATCTTAAAGTTATGATCACCGATTATCGTACATTAAAAAAAAACTTAAACTCTAGAGAATTTCTTTGGCTTGTACTACGTGTATTTAAAAATCCCTAGGCACGTTATTCCTCCACACTAATCTCCGAAACCGCTTAGCAGAATTTTATGACGTTTTGTAAATAACTAGAGAGATACACATACCTTCTTACATGCTACTGATGAGAATCGATAACGATTATTGTTTGTTCGCTCTCTATTTACATAAAAAGTATTTATATCATTAGGAAGAGTGACTATTGGTACTGAAAAACATTATCGCAACTACAATAAAACAGAAATCAATATATTTGTCACTGCTAACTTATGTACCAACTATAGGTAATCGTTACAAGATAAAGTATAGTATTAGTAATTTCTTTTTATATTTAATTCGGTTGGGCTGCGTTCGGGAAGCTACGCCAGATATTTTAGTCCGATAACCCTCAGTGCCTGAAGACCAAAGTCTTCGAACAGTGCGTGTTGCCAGTGATGACATACGGTTCTGAGACGTGGTCGCTGACTATGGGCCTCATGCGGAAGCCCAGAGTCACTCAGGGTGCGATGGAGAGAGCTATGCTCGGAGTTTCCCTACGTGATCGAATCAGAAATTAAGAGATCCGTAGTAGAACCAGAGTCAGTCCAGGCGGCGCAAGATCGGGCCTTGTGGACATCATTACGTGAGACCTATGTCCAGCAATGGACGTCCATCGGTTGAAGCGACGACGAATCACTAAATAAGCTGAAAGATATTTGCAGAATGTTTCAACTTTAGTAAAAAAAATGTGATCAAAAATTAACCGGAACAAACAAACGCGATCTTCACGTCCAGATTTCAAAATCCGCAGAAAATTTAATAGCGATCAGAAATTGTTGGTTGTCAATATCAATTGTCAAAAACAAATTTAAAAAACAAAATATCCAAAATCTCTTTAAACTTAATTTGATTTCTGAAAGAGGAAACGAACATCAAGCCTTTAACATTTACGAATGGTTTTCTAAGGAAAGCAAAATTGTTGTTTTTATTATATTCCACGTTTTTTTTCGTCATAAACCTTTCCTGGACTACCACAAATAATTCAAAACCAAAATTAGTCAAATCAGTCTAGCCGAACTCAAGTTTTAGAGCCACTAAAGAATAGCAACACTTTTTATGTATAAAAAGGTAAATTAAATGAAATCTATGTCGCAATACACCCAGCAAAATAAAATCGATTGCATAGTTTCGGAGTACTACGTGGTCAAACACTATCGCAGCCAATTTTTATATTAATTGCAAGTAATATCTTAAAAGGTCCAATGCTCTTAATAAAAACACGTTAACCCGTTACGCTAAAAAAATTATAATTACATTTTATCAACATAAATTATATAAAAATAAAAGTCGATTCAAACTAACCATTAACGTGATTTGTCACTCATTAGGTTATCGCAAATGTAATAAAAATATATTCATAGGAACATACGTACTGAGATCACACGTTATTTTCGTTGTATTTTGCAGTTATAAACTTGATTCTGGGTCCGTTCATATCTCGGTATTTTTATCTAGTTTGTATACCGTGAATTATTCGTATATCCAGCAAAACACCTCTGTATATGTTAATAAATATGTGTCAATGACTAAATAACTCGTCTTTACTGTTAAAGAATCCAGTTTTAGACAAACTACGTAAATTGACCGTAACACTACGTAAATAACTCAAATGTTAAAAACAAACGGTTTTGAGGTACATACCAACTTCGAATTTGACCCATTTTTATAAAGTACTGTATTTTATCTTAATAATATTGATTCCACTATCTTTTTATCGTATACAAATGAATGTTTGATTGTTATGTCAAGTCATGATACAATCTAAAAGTATGTATATTTACCCTAATTATAATATATACACGATGCCTACTCAGCATAATTCAAGTACACTGATTTGCTAGACGTCATATCATGACGAAAGCTCCTATCAGGCAGGACTAAGATCCAGATCAATCTGTTATTCCAAAAGCTCCTTTAAGGTCATAAAGCTGAATTCTTTACCGTATTCATAAAAATTCGTACTATAATTTGAGGGATTACATAGACGATAAAAAAGCTTGGGAGCGAATTTACTTTAATCATAACAGAGTAAATTATAACGAGATTGTAATGGTGATGATAAAAAATGACACCCAAATGAGTTTATTGTGGGCTTTTCTCAGAACAGAGCGCAAAGGAATCCTCGTAACTTTGGATTTAAGTCGTTCATTGATATCATCATCAGTAATGCGTTGGAAATAATATATGAAAAAAACGCTATTTCACGATTCTAAAGCCATCACGAATAAATAATTTTTGAATTTGAATTTGTATTACGATATATAAATAGATATATCTTTTAAAATTGTCTCCCTTATGGAAAGAGGCAATGATGTTACTTTCTATACAAGTAACAAACGGTTATAATAGCTGAATCTTGTTGAAACTATTTTACATTAGTCCCACAAGAAAGTGGAAATAGTCTAATTAAAGAATTAGTCTCTAGACTAAATAGAGGGCGTACACAGCCCATAAATGTCTATACTTGTTACTACCTATTTTGTTAATCATGGGCTTTTCAACTTATGACTTCATCGATATGATTTTATCCATAGATATACATTTCCTGTGTACCAGAAAGTGTATTGACTTGTGACTAAGTTGTGTGGGCGAGGCTGATTTTTCACCACGATTATAACTGTAATATTCAATACAGTAACGTACTTACTTATATGATAAGGACAAAGCAGATCGTGCTACTAAAGCCTACTTCTCGCTTCAAAGATACTCTTCTAGTTAGCACATCCTGGTATGAACGTAAAACTTGCCAAAGGCTATGTTCCTTCTTTTGATGGTTCATTTATTTAAGTGACATCGCCATAATATCACAATAAAGCGGTTTTGTTAAGCGACATTGCCATAATTGCACAGAATAGCGACTTTATGAAGCAACTTTGCCATAACGTCACAACAAAGTGATTTCAAGACGCAACTTTACCATATTGTTTAAAATATTATAACTGTAAAAATATACATAGAAGTATAACATATATTTTAATAATTATTTGCGAACTATGCCAGTATAAATGGAATTTATCCGCTGGTTTTTCTTTTGATCTTCGAAATGACCAGTTCTAATGCACTGGAATATTATTGAAGTTTAAAAATGGAAAATTTGAAAAGTATAAGTTAAACTTAAGTTCAGAATTTTCTAACTACATGAGAAATACCAAACGTATAAGTAATATAGTTATGCCCAGTAAAGCCTCGTTTGTTGGTTAACACATCGTGAGGAAACCTACATATCCCATAAGTAATTCTGGGGTAAAAACTGTCAAGCCCCAGTGGAGCAGCGTTGTTGTTGTATGCTTTTCAAAACTTATCATATGACTTTTACGAGAAATCTTAACTATTGCGACTTTAAAGCCAAAAATACGATCCAACGACTAAAATTATGTCAATAAATTCAATTCACGCTTATAGGTATTGATAGTTCACTCGAGTATTTAAATATTATTATTTAGAAGATTTGTTCTCAAAATGTTTGCTTTATTTTAGTAAGATCTTCTATAAAACGTTCGTTATGTATACGGTTTAAGCCTTATCAAAACTATTACCTAAATCACACAATAGTCCGCTGTTATAATCTTTAAAACAATGTAAATTTAATCATAACTACCAAAATATATTTCCCTACTTCATGTAATAAATATTTTGACTTAAAATATAGACCCATTTGTTTTATGGAATTGGAAGTTGGAAATTTGAGTTGGCAAGGTCATTCTTATGTTGATTTCACTTAATATTTATGACACAGCACATAGTACATTACATTATTTTTCTATCATCATTACTTTAATAGATTATTGCGTTGGCAACATAAAAACTGATTTTAATTGTCATTGAAATTTTGAGGTTATAGGGAAACTTGCTTTTTTAGGATTTGGACTTTAGGTAAAACAGTGTAAAAAATTCTTATTTCGCTGTAGTTACGAAGTAGAATGACTAAATGTGTAATCAGTAATCACTAGTTTGCTTAAACACATCACGCATCTCCAAAATAAGACGCCATGCTGAGATTAAGTCAAAAACCTCACCGAAGTTGTTTTCGCCGAATGAGGCTAAAAATAAGTGTGATCGTTACATGACGCGACGACACGCCGGGTTTCAAATCTCATTGTAAAACAAGATTTTATTTATGACTCTGCACTCGCAATTTTTAGAGTCGCTCACAAATTTGTAGGTTAAGTAATACTATTCTCAGATTCTCCACTTTATATTACATACTTTGAATAACGTAAAACACAATACAAACTAAGAACTATTACGAGGCAAATATTCTTCATTCTTCTGTGCTATCTTTCTTATACCAAACGCCCCATTCAAAAATAATAAGCCCACCAATCACAGTCGTCGTGAAAACGACGACTAAACTAAATTTGAACCGGATGTAGTGCATGTAAACGTTTCACTGATATAACTACAAAGACCTCAGCATAATAAACAAACATAGTAATTTAATAGCAATCCACAAATAAAATAATCATGATCGCGAACACAATGAATATGAGTAGTTAAGAAAACAGATTTTGTGTTTTCATGTTTTGCTTAATTTGATAATTTCCACAGACCGTATGTTTTCATTTTTAAATTTACGAGTCGGTATGCTTTTAATGGTTTGTAATCTCACCTTGTCCATTATTTTCACACCAAGCATACTTCTTTCCATGCCGGTTTGACATATTTGAATTTTTTGTAGTTGTTGCTCGGTTAGTGCCCACGTTTGACATCCTTATGATAGACATGGGAGTATAGATCTTTCTGTGATCTTCTTTTCTGTGATAGGCATACGTTTGTCCTTCATCACCTCAATCATAGACCAAAAACGTTTCCAGCTGTTAGTTATCCTCCAATCTAATTCTTTTTGCATTGTACCTTCAATGAAATTTTAACATTACTCCATTTTAAATTATATTAACTATTTTTTAAATTGAACTCCATAAGATAAAATTATAGATACTTCATATTTAGTTCAGTTCATATATTTTTCCTTACCTCTTTTAGGGTGGGAATAGATCTTTAGAAAACCAGTATATGAAAAATCATTTTTATTTACAAAAAATACATACAATAACTTTACCATACACATATTCATAGGTAGGTTAACCTCTACTAAAATTGGATTTCAAATGCCTGCACTGACCAAAACATGTAAAAGCGTCTATTGTTCAAGTAATAGTTATCCAAAAGTGAAAAGAAGGCTTTCTAAGCAAGTATGCTTCGAAAGATAATTTATATTTAGTGAACTCTGTCTGTGTCACTGTCTCATTTTAGTTTGTAAGGAAATCTTTTCCTGACTCCACTGACAATACGTATGATAGAGTTCAACGCGAGTTACGCTGCCATTCAGTTACACCGATTTTATTCTTACGTTTTGAGTTATTTTTTAAATATAAACAAAAGACGAGATCCATTAGCGTTAATAATGGTTAAAATACACATTTTCTATGGCCACGATTATCCATGAGACGTTAAAGGAATCTAAAGTTTTTTATAAATTTGTGAATACTTTGCTGCGTCGGTTTGATTTAAAAAAAAAACATAAGTAATTAAACTAAACCACTATAGAAATTAGCCATGGCTTGATAATATTTATTTTATAAATTAATATAACAATTTTTCAATATTTTTCTTGCAAATACTCTATACCAATGTTAATCATAAAGAAACTTTTTATATATCTAATTATCTGTTAGCGTCATCAATTTATTAATTACTTTTTAATATAGATCTTACCACTTCACTATTTAGCACTGAAATCTTTACGTACTGTAATCATTAAATTAACAAGTGTATAACAATACTAAACAATTAACATTCCTTTTCACAAATGTTACGTCTCTCCCTCTTTTCAGGTAAACCGCGTGAGCGGGGCACCTCATCCGACCAGCCACCATCGATACGAAAAGAACCTTTTACACATTTATCCGAAAAAGAATTAATCCAAGAAGCTAACAAAGTTATTGCACAAGCTAAAAGCGTCACTTGTACAGCAGATCATCCACCAGAAAAATTCTTCTCTTTGCCGCATAGAAGAAAATTTAAAGAAGATAAATCTAGCAGAAGAAATAGTGACGACGGCGGTTCTCCAGAAATTACTGGTAAAGCTCCACTTGGCAGATCAACTAGTGATGTAAGTCCAAAAAGAAAAAAGGAACGAACTTCGCTTTCAACCCTGTTTAGAAGAGCCCAACGAACAAAAAGTCCAGATACTCCGGTTGTGGTTACAACCAAACCTGCAGTCATCGTAAAAAGAAGTAAAAGTGACGTATCGGATTTAAAATCAAATACTACTCTTAATAACAATAAACCGAAACGGAAAAGGTCCGGGAGCGAAACAGAAGAATTTCTTAAATCATTGAGAAATAAGAAGACTCAACTATCTCCTATTATTGAAAGTTCTCCGCGTGAAGATTACTTCAAAAAAATATCACCATTAGCTTTATTACAAACAGAAAAACTCTCTGGAAAAGAAATATCTAAACCTGAAGACCAACAATTAGTTAATAACAAAAAAATAATTACAAAAGGTAACAAGCTAGTGAATCCAATTGAAAAGCCCCCACGCTCTAAAATTGTAGAAAAACAGGAAAAAAAGCTGTCGCCTCCACCCGAAAATATTACGGAAAAATCGATAGAAAAAGAGTCATCACCACCTATTACAGAAACACCAAAACGAAAAACAGCAGTACAAACGACTAATCTTGTTGATGAAATTGATTTTGCTAAAACAAAAGAAACCCCCACTGAAGTAAAAGATAGAATAAAGGAGAGTATACGGAAAATCGCAGAAAACGTTTATGGTGAAAGTGAAATGAAACATAGCAGTCAACAACCACCAGAAAAACCGCCTTTAACTAGAGGGCACACTGTTGATCATATTGTGCGCATACTTAAAGAAGATCAAAATTCTCCACCTCCCAAGTCGCATTTAATTTCTCCATCAAATAGCACTAATATAAATCAACCATTTTCATATACAAAACCAAGTACTAGTCCTGACCCCAATTTATTTATCAGGACTACAAGCCCCGATAGAATACCAACGCCTGTAAATAAAATGACTGACAAAGGTGTAGTATATGCTCAAGTTATAAGAGACAACGGAGATATTCGTCCTCACTTCCCCAAGCAAACAATGCACAAAACATTTTCTCCTTCTAAAGATAAGTACGGAAATTTTTCTGATGAAGATGAAGGTCTTGGCTATGAAGAGAGATATAAATATTCCACTGAACATATAAATGACTATGATCAAAAAAATAATGACAGCAGGTATAACATCAACGGGGGTTTCAATGTTAAAGAGTCGCCTATTAGGCCCAGATTTAAGGAATATAAGCTAATGAGTTTTGAGGAGTTTGAACCAACTTATGCTAATGATTATACCGACAAAGAACCTGACAATCGAAAGCCTCTCGATAGTTACAGGGGCAGGGCAGATGGAATGGATACAAAGAAAAAAGTCTTTGAGTCAGATAATAAAATTGACTTAAACTTTAATGAATTAAGTCACAGACGAGAACTGTTAGAGTCTCGTTTAAATGCAAGAAGATATGAGCGAGAGAGAATCAATTTAAACGAACCTATCACAAAATATATTGTTGAAAATGATCCTATTTACGAAGCAGAAAAGCGTATGAAACAGACGGAAAAGTATGTAAACGATACCGTAAAATATTACCGCCATACCTTAGAAAGAGATGGTTTTGAAAGCACAATAGCAGAAGATTATAAATATGACTCAGATAATCAAAAAATTAAGTATAATACTGAATCGCGTTCATTTCAGAAGGTTCCTAAAGGTGAAATAGACAGACGGGAGTTCATAGATAACTTAGGGCCGGCCAGATACAAAGAGGAGAAAAAAATATTTCCTCCAGAACCAGAATACGAACCACCCAGTTTAGAATCCAACCCCGGTAAGATTATATCAACACCCGATGAATATAAAGAGAAAAAATATAGAGTTAAGAAACAATTTACATCTAGCCATGATCTTGTCCAGGGTGGACAAAAATATAAACTCAAAGATGATTGGTTTGGTAAGAGGAAAGGACATTATGCCTCCAACCCAGAAATAGCTCAAGAGAGGGAAGATGACTACGCTAACCTTGGTTATAACTCAAAACACGAGTCATACCATAACTCTTTACGCCGTGTAAAAAGTAAGGAACAGGACCTAAAAGGTCGTAGCAATATTCGCCGCCACGACTCGGGTGATAGCAGGGACTATTATCGAGAAGAAAAATCGCCCCGCCGTTTTGATTTTGACAGTCGTTTAGTCGATTCTGGTATCGAAAATGACTTTAGACATAATTCAAACGGCGAAATTCATAAATCAAGACATAGACGACATGAACGACATGAAAGTGATGATAATGTTCATAACACCTCTCTGTTTCTAGCCAGTGAAAGGCAACATACGGAAGACAATTATCCGAGTGAACAAATATATGCGAATGGAGAGTATTTGGCAAATCGCAGAGATTACAGGGAAGAAAATAGAAAAGATTTTATCCCCAGAGATAGAAGCGCTGACGATGGTTCACTTTTAGGACCCAAAGTGCATCGCTATGAAAAAAGTCCAAGTAGATACGAAGATAAAGTCAGTGCGAAGCCACCAAAAGCTAAGAAGCTTTCTGGACTGGAAAAGGTAACAAAATCATTTACTTACACCGCTCCAATATATACATTTTAGAGAACGGCATAATTTGTAATACATATAATATAATATAAAAACATATTACAAACACGGCAATATAAAAACGGCATTGTTTTTAAGAATCAGAGTTAAATATAACAAATTATATATCAGGTTGAGTATAATAATAATTTTACTGCTATCACAGATGAAACAGCTGTTCTCTCGCGACTCTTCTAAGAAGAGCAAAAAAGAGAAAGACGTAGTCCAGCCAAAAACTCGCACTCGGGTGCTCAAGAGCCCTGAACATCTTGCCAAAGACGACCCTGAATACAGAAGGTAACCAGTTCGTGTTTATTTTCTAAATATCAGTCGAGTTAAATAAATTATTGTGGCTGTTAAAAATGGTTATATTTAAAAATTGGTACAATATTAACGTTGAAATTTTATTGTACTTGTATTGTTGTTCTCAACAAATATTCAGCAAGTATTATGTTTATAACATAACTGGCTTATTTATAAAGGGATTATTTATGATTTTAATTGATCGAAGTAAAAAGAGTTGAAAAAATATTACCAAGATTTACCAACACGGTATTTAATTCTGTGTTGATTTTTATTTAGGTACACAGATCCAGAGCCTAGCGATCTCGATGTGAGAAAAAGAGATGACACTAAAGATGAAAAGAGGTACAGACAATCAAGGGAAGATTTAGATAGGTACAGGAGCTCAGACCCGCGTGAAAGCACCGAAAAGAGAAGAGAAGAAAAGTACAGAGATTGTAACTTTGAGGGACGGTAAGTAAGCTTCTATAAACAAAGAAATATATTTTTAGTTTTAATTACAAAACTAACTATTATGATAGAAAGATCTCATTGTTTGTTTATTCTTAAACTCTTCAATTCTTCTTGATTAAAATTTCAATTGCCTACCTTATATCGTCATCGTGATTGTTTTTATCTTGTAAATAATATATGACCTAAATTTTTATTACTAGATTAAAACAGATTTATTTAAAAATTTAACCAGACGAGAAATTATTTGTCATTCCATTATTAAAGGGCCACCTTGCATTTCTTTTTGTTTTGTTTTTTCATCTATAATATAAACTCATCCACTTCATGTGCAACATTGTGAATATTATATAATTTTTTATATTCTATATAGATTTGAAAGGACATCCAAGGATGATATACGTTATAAAGAGCACCGCGAGGAAAGAAAGCGCTACAACTCGTCAGATAGAGAAAGCGATCATCGCCCGTCAGAAGCTGAAAGTGATCGAAGAAGAACCAGATCTAATACTGCAGGAGCTTTAGACTCACCAGCTTTGGTATGTATTCTTTTATTAACGTCTAATCCGTAATTAAATAAAAAATTAAAGCCAATTCCTACGACATGTAGCACAAGCTTCTTAGATTGCATAGAAAGAAATCCTTAAACCGTTTACACGATGTTTCTGTAGATCGTGCTGTACAATTTTTCGCAAAAAGAAAGCAAATACGTAGCAACCCGCGAAATATTACTTATACCGAACTTTAGAATATCGCCGGCAAAGTCAGTTTAAGTTCTCACTGGTTTATTAATGTAGTATAGATATCTATAGTTTTTATCGTATGTATCACGTCTTTTACTAATTTTCTTATGTATTTTGTTTTAATTAGTCAAGCGATAACCTGTCTAAAATAAATAATATAACTAATCAATTCATGAATCGATTTTTACAGAAATATTCCTTTTGCCGAGTAGAGGTCAACTAAGTACGGATTTTACGAAATTCCACCCGCAGGGTGGGTTGCGGGGGTGCTAATTGAAAAAAAAATCAATTTTTCATATTTAAAAACAATTCAAACTTCACATACAAACTATATCTTTTATAGTATGTAAAATTTGGTCAGTAGATTTTGTTTGACTTAACTATCATAAGTAAATTTTAGGATATTCCACCCTCAAAGTCCACATTCCACACAGACAATGTCGCGGTTTCAGCTAGTAACGTATATTTGATTTGTAGAAGTCATAAATTCCTTAAATACAACAATACCTTGTTTCGCTCGATGCATGACAAGCTATATTAGAACAAGTTGACCTATTCAGCTGTAGCAAAAGGCCAGCGGTTCAAGACGACGCATTTGACTCATCGCTTTTTACTCACACCTTGTCTGTCCCTGCCTTACTTCCTCGTGTTCAAACCTGGTTTTTAATTCATTTCATTTAAATGTTTAATGGAAATAGGTGGTGCTTTTTCTGAATTCATTGCCATGTATAATAATTTGGTTTAAATTTAGAAAGTTTTTATTCATTTACACTTAATTTTGCCACGGTTCTTGAATTACTAATACATTAACTAAATTTATTTTGCGAAAAATTGTACAGGACGAACTAGTAAAAGCTCACGTAAAATTTTAAAAAGTTCCTTCATTTATAAAATCAAATGACATTAATATTGACTTTTACACGGCTTGCATATGTTTTATTATGTTTAGTGTATTTAAAGTTGTGTACTGTTTTGTTTATTTCAATGAAAACTACAAAATAATATTGCCTACGAGATACATACATTATGAGTTAAGAGCGAATGGGAAAGTTGAAAAGTTCAATCAAGGCGAACGTTCCTGGACCAAATCCAGGACATTTTAAATAAGGGTCAAGTCAAGAGATCTGTAAACTGACGAACTTGTATGAAAGGTTTAATGAAAATGAAAGAAGCGAAGGAGATATGCAAGGATTGTGGCAAGTGGAAGGATATGGTCTGCCTACCCCTATGGGAATGAGGTGTGATGCTATGTATGTCTATAAACTTATTTGGCCCAAAGCAAATTGGCGGAAAGTTTATTTATTTAATTGCATTAAAATTGGCCGTATACATTAATCAATAAAAGGATTATAAGAACAAAAAATAGCCCGAGATCTTCGATTGGGACGCATGATGGTCACGTTAAGTTAACGTCATTTACAACTCGGCAAAGGCAAAAGATAAACGTCTACTGATTCCTGCTAATAGATTCGTACCAAATAGATAACGTCACTCATTACATATGTACCGTAGTGACAACTAAATTTAATAACATATTCCCAAGACATATCTGTTGAAGCAATCCGTTGAGCTCAAGAAGTATTTCAATCAAATTTAAATTCAATAAATAGTTCTTTATTCAAGGTGACTTTTACAGCACTTTTGAATCGTCAAATATCGTTTACATATTATTTCTATGACGATCATGGTTAGAGATCGACTTAGCTTTTTTTTACCATCATCATTATAATATCGAAGTTAATTTATTTTATCAGTTCAATTCCGTTCTCGTGTTGTTCTTGTACTCAATTCCGTTCTCCCAGTTGTTGTGTTCTTATCGAACAATGACATTGGATTATAACGAATGTATATATAGCTATATAAATATAAACACTAGCTAATACGTGATATTATGATAATAGGAGTAGCTTAAGCTTTATTTTCGATATAAAAGCCCTGGGGCAACAGCTGTTGTAACAAATGTAGTAGAGTATAACAAGAGAGGAGGCCAAAACACACAATTCCAAACTTATAGCAATGCGTTATATAAACGCCCCAACGTTAAAAACCTTTCATAACCACATAGAATTTTGCTATTTCTATTACGTGGTTTGATCGTCAATACTTTCTGTTTACAAAATTCTATTTCACAGTTAGAGGCGGCAGATACTATGAGCGACATGTTATATAAATGTCGCAGTGACCTTTACACTACCACTACAATATTGCAAAACCGCCAAACTTCTGACTTTTCTTCGATACTAGACATACAAGTTAGATTTTCAAATTAGATTACCGCATAATAATTCATAACGATCCATATCTATATAGTAATTCTACTAAAATCTTGACTCACTCTCTTGTTTTACCAGAGATACATATAATCTAAAATTATCACAATTTTAATCAAGAACATAGCTGAATCCAGAATAACGTATATTTTCTTGTGCTAGAAACTCATACTTATTTCGTCAAATAACACTTTGGCGCAACGAAATGTCATATGTTATTGGATGGACGTCCAGAAACCATTTGTATGGGTTGAGCATACGCATTTTCAACAAGATACCAAATTTACTTTTGGGTTTGCCTCCACATAGTTTTAAGAAATATGTTGAAAACGTCCTATTACATAAAGCATATTATATAACTTTATAACTTTCCGAACCGGTGGTAGATTTGTTACCAGCGTACAGACTGCTGAAGATTCAAAAGTTCTTTTTGAGCCTACTAGAATAAAAAATATTTTGATTTTAATGGTATATACGAATTTTCAAAATCTTCTGTAAAATGAGCTTTTTGAATTGTATCAGTATTTTACCAAAGCAGAGATACAACATTTGTTGGATCTGTAGGTCTGGTTTGTATCAGCCACATTGTCAAAGTCAAAGCAGCATTTAGCAATCACAGTATATTATTAACAACATTGTTCCATTTTCACCAGTATTCATCAGTAACTATAGAAAATGTTAGAGTATGAATTAATTTTGATTAAGAACCAGCGTAACAAACATAGCATGTAGTCGAAGCCAGTCAAGCTGAATCTGATATGCTAAGTGTGGTGTGTTACAGTTAATTTTAAATAACACCCACGAAAATTTACAATCATAAACATATGCGCTATATAGAATTTGTTTTGCAGACACTTGTTAAAGTACTCAGTCAACGAAGTCAAGTTTACATAAATCGTAATAATTAATAACAAAGCGGAGACTAACAAAATCTACGTGAGAAATCTTGCTTTGTCGTTAATATATCATTTTGTCTAATTGTCCTGATATAATGGCTTTAGAAGCCACGTCGAAGTTACAAGTTTAAGTTATATCCATACAAACACACAACAAATTGATCATGCGAATAGATAAGAAGGTCCAAAAGTAGATTTAAAATATTATTATAAGCTCGTATGTAATAATTACGATTGTGATATTTTCTACATAGAAGGCTTGAGGGGCGGTATTTATTTTGAAAGTAAATTATTTTCGATACCAATCTCTTTAATGTTTTCTTTACTTAAACGTATGTTAATTATCGCTTATTTATTTGAAGACGATATGGTAACTAGAATTCGCGTAATATATTTATCAACGTCAAGTCAATCAAGATTTGTGTCAGGCAAAGTTCACGAAAACACAAAGCTAGCTCATTCCTAAAACAGTTTGACAAAGTACTGGATTTTTTTATGTCCAATACATTTGTAAAATGTTGAATTTATTAAATTCTTCCCCTTTATCATTACAAAGTCTATTCCAAATGTCAATTTTTACTTACCTTTTCTTTCACATTACCTATTAATGCAACATATTGAATCCATAAGCCATAAATTATTTTTTAAGAAGGAAGTTCATATCTTTTCAATTTACTATGTATTCAAAACATTAAGGCTGGAATTTTTAACGCCAACGTGCGAATGTTATTGTTATGTGACAGAAGACAAGTGCCATAATTATCATCCAATTACTTACCGTGGTATTTGTAGTTTAGTCTTTTTGTCTTGTACATGAAATTTTGTGTATAAGTGAACATTTTAAACATTAAAATTGAATCATTTTTAATATCTTTAAAGTCACGTCATTATCACTACCTCCTTTTTAGTTAATGTGTACACATGACTGCCTCGTTTGCGCAATTGTGTATACTCGTATTGCTAGCAAATGTCCCGGTTTCGATTACCGACGGAGCTTATTTTGGAAGTTGCATGAATCTAATTACATATATTTGTAAATTTGTTAAATGTAATAGTATTAAGTTTTGAATGTTATCTAAAAAGGGTTTATTAGGTATTGTATTGTGTTGTCCTTAAACCTTAACTTTATTTTTTTTTTAGTGGTGGTGGTAAATGACTATAAGGTGTCGACTGTTTGTAGATTATCAAAATTTTGGTTTGCAATCACATAAACCGTACGTACATGCCTTCTCCAATTAACGTGACACTGGCGAAATTCTGTGTGCCTTGTCACACCTGAAAGCCAATTATCTAGTTACCACGATAGTGTGACTAGTTACCACCATACTATCAAAGACATGCCTCCAAGCAAAATAATTGCGTTCCGGTATAATGCTGTGTAGATAAATTACCTTTTACCAGGTTAGCGCGCTGTTCTCTTAAACTGGTTTATCACTTATCATCAAAAAAGATTACAGTCAAACGCTCACCTGTCTGCAAAAAAGTTATGACCACGTATTGTTTCAGTAGCATTATCTTTTCAATATTAACTTATATGAATATTGTAAGCAGATCTCTTTGTCTCTGATGAAATTTCGGAACGTGTTAACAAATGACGTCACAATGTCGCAGACGACATTGACCTCCCAGGCTGTTGAACTGAGAATTTGGCCTTTTTGAAATATTGGCACTTAGAAGCCCAGCTACAAAGGTCAATATTCAAGAACAAGTGGTCCTATGTACAATAACATCAGTAGTTTGTATATACATCATCAGTTATGTCGATTTTTTACTCGCAATACGATCTCAAACGTCAAAACGTTGTTGAGACTTAATTTAATTAACTGGATAAAGTTGTAGATATTTTTTTTGCCAATGCGGAGTTTTGTGTTGAAGATTGCTTGCGGTTTCTCTTCCACTGAAAGGAAGTTTGACGACCTCTTCAATAATAGAGCACACCTTGCAAGAATCCAGTTCCTGAGTTAACCGGTCCTAGATTTTTTATACCATTGTTAACATGGCAACATATATTGTTATTGTATTTGTTATAATATAAAAAAGCAATATTTTAAAATCCTAACTCCTCTTTAATTCCTTTAAGAAACCTTTTTCAATAGATGGCGCTATACATGTTTTCGTACAATAATTTATTAATCATATATTTAAAATATAACTGTTTTAACATCCTAGTATCATAATCTAAGTAGCAATATAAGTATCATCTTTTACACGTTGTTTGAACTGAAGTAGATAAATAAAAAAGTATTTTATATATTACTGAAAGTTTGAACAACGTTTATATAGTCAACGTAATTAAAGATAAGTAGCAGCCCATTACTATCCAAGTGCTGCGCACAGGCCTCCTCACTCATAGGAGAGAGGGATTTTAGAGCATAGACCCACCACCCTGGTCCACTGCAGGTTGGTAGACATAGGTAGTACACAAGTGTATACCTTAGCATTAATGCCCTCTCAAAGGCCGATGGGACAACCTGATACGATCGGACAGAGATCACGCGCAGGACTGAAGGCTTGACGTGCTCTCCGAGCCATGAGAAAGGAGCACAGCACCAATTAATTTCCCAACTTCAAGCAAATACTGAGAATTTCTTAACAGGAACTTAAGGATTCATAATCTTAAACAAGACAACAGGTAGAGTGTGATCCGGGCAGGACCGTTAGAAATAATGCTTCCAACTACTTTTTACATCAAAGACCTTCCCTTATATCCTTACTTAAACCTTTATCCGTTATAGACTTTGGAACCATCCAACCGAATGTTGAAGAAAGGCAATTATGTGAAGATTATTTAAGACCGCTAAAATTTATTTGCTATGACTTAAATTTAGCCAAGCGACTCGCTAAATACGGGTTTCCCCATTCTCATTAGTTCAATAAAGTTGTACTTCTACGCATGATATCCCATTTTCCACACCTATCAATTATCTTCTAAATTGGCATCTGACCGAAAGTAGTATCAAACTGTTAAAATGAGTCTCAAATAGTTTTATGATCGATTAGCAGTTGAAATATTATTTTTAATAGCGCGATGTTGACACACTCTATCACTAACTTAACCAATTAGAAAGCTCTTGTTAAATGTCTTTCAGATATTAATCTTTATAAATATATTCCGTTATTATTTTACTTAATTTGCATAAGTTAGTGATGGATAATCATTCAAGGATTAATTAATTTTGCATTAGACTACAATTATTTCGATTTTGTTTTTAAATTCCTCCTATCAGTTACTCTAGTCTTTCTATATTCAATACGGTATTGATATTTTCAATCTTTAGTAAAACGATGTAACGAAAAAAGTCGTGAATTTATTTATTTTTATATTACAACTTGCTGAACCAGCGAACGTTGTTTTGCCATAAGTAAGTATTATCGCCATTAAAACATAGAGGTTGATGATAGAAATGTCATAATTTAGGTTTGTAAGTATTTTTCATTCTACACCATAAAAAATAACCAAAAAAGGCCCAAAAAATAAAAATTTGGGGTAACCACCCTTAATACTTAGGGGTGTAAAATTAGTTATAAAACTATTCTCATACCTACTGAATATACATATAAGATTTCAATAAAATCGGTCAAATCGTTTCGGAGGAGTATAAACACTACACGAGAATTTTATATACTAGATAATACATCTAGAACTAATACAGTAAAAAAGTCTGCAACAAACATTTGTCTTTCTTTCCATCATCGTTGATTTTTCATCACTAAATGAAAATCTTGACTATACTCTCTTACTCAGCTTAAATTAAGTATGTCTTTTTAAATGAGTATTGAATGGTAATTGGATGTTCAAACGTCACCAACCATTGAAAGAGAATTTTTAATCGGTTCAATCTTAAAACGTTTGAAAGTTTATTTCTATTTAAATTAATGCAAGTTTCCTTAAGATTTTGTTCCTTTATCGAAAGGCTAGCGAATGGAAGATGAATGTGAAGCCTCTTGATGAAGGCTTACGTAGGGACGTAAGGCTCACGTAAATGTATAAACCCATACTCTTGAAAATAAAATTGTTATTAGTATTGGATAACTACTTAAGAGGTGCTGTTAAAATTAAAATAAGTACGTGTCGATTTTTGCGGCTTGGCCAAATTAAAGGATTTTGCCACGGGCCCCAGATAGTCTAGTTACGCAATTGGTAGCAATTAAAAAATAATACCACTTGTCTCTAATTACAGTCCACAAATATTTCTATAATGCAGTATTCCTTTCTCTTACTTCTTTGTGCTCTCCTAAGACATTCGCAAAACCATATCAAGCCATGTGATATAGCTTGAGTCAGCCTATACTGGTACTCATTGCAATCTTATATGGCCGTCGCAAGATATTCTGATATGTTCATTTAAGGCTCATACATCCAACTTTGGTAAAGAAGTGTTTATCGTGCTTACCCTACATTTTTAAAATTATTACTTGAATGTTGTGTTTGTTACACCAGTGTTAAAGTTTCTATCTGACGCACTTCTACTCGTGTTAAGTATGTTTTCTTGCACACAATAAACTAGGGATATAACGCTGCTTTGAATAAATATAGCAATTTCTCTAACCCATAGATGACCTGGTAGAAATGGATTTGTAGTTTTAGCATTTTTTTCAATTGTTTTAATATCCATCTTTCGAAAGCAACGAAAAAGTTCTTAATAAGAAACGTAATTTTGATAGTCTACTTCCAATTAAAAATTCCCGAAGATAAATGTGTTAATGTTCTGTACTGTCTCTTATACAAATGTATTCTAAAAAAACGTTTTTCAGTAAGTTTTAAATTATCAATGTTTGAAGTTGCCTACCAAAAAATATAATCTAATATTAACTATATGGTTTCGAGCTCATTTCATGACTGACAACGCAAAAATGTCTGTAGGTAAGACACTTTTCAAAAGTTTTTAACTGAGCTATCTGTATAATCTTTTCTCTGCTAAATACTTCCTCTTTTTTCAATACCTATTAATACGCACTCTCTCCAAAATATTATATATCTTGTTGCATATTTGAATATTTCATAAAATCCTTTATATTCATCCAAATATTTTATTAAATTTGTAATGAATTACATTTGTTGACAACACATTTTTTTCGAATATTAATACTTTATTTTAAATTAATTAATTAATAATATACAATTTTACAGCGTCATCTATTGAAAGCTCAAGTAAAAAGTTTAAAGTTCTTTTCTATAGAATGTGTATGAGGAACTCGTGTTAGATAATTTAAGAATCGATTTCAATTTTCTTTTTACTTTAGTTGCTTATTATTTTCTTTCTCGTACGATGTCAATAAAGAATAAGATACGATCACTATGTTCAAAATAGTACCTAGTGTGCATAATTTTTAAGCCATGAAATATTCATTCGCTTCATAAAAAGGCTTACTTATTAAATGATTCATTAATATATAAAACCGCTCTGAAAGGCACATGTTCACTGAGGTCATGCACCATATGGCAGACAAGGTGGCCTTGCGTCTGGGTTTCTATCAATGAAAACCTTATACGTATTAATAATCATTTAAATTTGACTTTACTGAAAATGGTATGTGTGAGAAATTAAAATGCACTTATAAATAATTTCCAAAAACCATCACTTACTAAGGGTAAACTCAAATAAACATGATGCATACAGAATGTATTCTTAAGATAAACATAGTGGATTAACTGTGAAAATAACTTTCATTCGTTATTTACTTTAACGAAAAATCACACTTTACTAAACATGGCATAAGAAATGTTAAATTTCCATTGACACTTACCACTCCAATGTCTAACCATTCTTGAAATTGTATTTCTTATACCGACACGCAATGTCTAGATAGTTACCCGAGACATTAACTTAAGCAATTTTTAACAAATAATTTAAATGACTTACTTACCTTTTTATATTTTTTTGTCGCTGGGAAATGCTTTTACGCAAACTGGATGGAGTATATATTTCCATCCAAGAGTGTAGGACTCACTGTTCACCAGAATACACACTAAAACCCAGCGGAACCCTCTTCACCATTCAGCTCTGGCACCCCGGATGAATCCGACTCAAAGGGGAGCAAGCGGGCAAAATTGCACCGTCTGCCTTTATCCCTTTGCCTCTTCACTGTCTTCTTCTACAAAATAAGGGCCTCACTAAAGGAGACGACTGTCCTCCAAATTGAAACTAAATAAATTAAAAAATAAACAGATTTTGTTACATCTAGTCATTCTGAAAATTTTTAAAATTCACAATATGCAGTAGTTACAAAACTATACAGTTACCTTTAATTATTTTATATTATTGTTATGAGTTATACACACGTACAAAAAATGTTGCTACAATATTTTCTGAAGATTATTTAAACGTTGTAGTTGTTAATTTGACTTCTTACATTGCTATACTATAATAGCATCCAATTATATTAAACTCTAATTTTCGACATCAACTGTTTAATTTATGTTATTTTTTTTTAATTCTGTTTCATTCCATAATTGTAAATTTTATTAACACAACAAACAGGTTCACTGTTCATAACATGTTCATGATTTTATTCCAGGCTCAAAGATATCGCGAGAGACGCAGACTGGCGACTCCAAGTCCTACTCCATCACCACCTCGTCGTGAACCTGTCTCACAGTCTTCAGGAAATTGGTTCAAATCCATGGACAGATTGGGCAAGAAGCGGGAGAAGAATGCTAAAGTAATAATTTTATAGTTAATAATTACTTAAGCCCCAAAACTTTATATCAACATGCTTTTCAGTTGAAGTTTATAAGAATTTAACAGTTTTATAGGTTAACTTTGAATTTGATTGTATTGATTCTCCGAAAAACTTTAATGTAATTTAAAACTTGTCTACACATTTATATAGCCTTTGTATAATTAAATACTTCCTTTTTTCCGCGGCACCATACAAGGACATAACAAGCTGTTTAAAGTTATTTTCAACCACGTTTTATCATGTAAAATTAATTTTCAACCATTTTGATGTATTAAGTACCACAACAAATCAGTTACTAACCCGTTTGTGTTCTTTTAAAAAATACAAAGTTCTTTAATCAACGTGCATTCGTTATTAAAAAAAATGTTTAATAACTTAATATTATTTAAAAGTAATATAGCATTCGTTCTTCTGCTGTAACTAAAGAAAAACAATCAATTACTACTCCATTTTGTTACTCTGCTTACTTTTTACATAACCCATGTTGTCCTAGTGGTGAGACGTACTTGATTATTCTTTCTAATCCAACAATGAGCTGTTCAATAACGGAGAATATCGTGAGGTAACTTACTTATCCCGGGAGTAATTCTGGGGTATATGTAGCGTACCAACCCGCAGTGGAGCAGTGTGGTGGGTCTATGCTCTGGAATCCTCTCTCCCAATAATAAGGTCTGTACCGAACGGGACGCGAATAGGCTGTTACTTACCTTACTTACTTTTCACCAATTACCGTACAAACACCATTTTTTAATTCTTCAAGTAATAATATTGTTTCCAGGTTGAAAAAGAAAGCATCATTACCACAGAAGACGAATCAAGCCGTCGTGTATGGTCGAAGCCGACTAAACCATTACACTCTCCTGCAAAAAATCTGCGCTTCTTTGGAGACACGGATCACGAGTCCGATACAAACGTAAAGCGCCCCATAATAAAACCGAAACTCCACCAACCAAAAAGCCATGGAACCCTAAGAAAGACCATATCGAACTCCAGCGCAGGTCTCGACGAAGTGGATCACAGTGAGTTATCAAGCAAAAGTTACTCTCTTTCGAACCTTCATCAAAACAAAAGTGAGTCACCTAAGACAAAAGAATATTATAAGAGAAACTTGAAAAATATATCTGAGGTCCATAGCAATTCGGAGAGTGAGAGCCAGTTTGGTAAAAAAATGGCAGCAAAGCCACCTATCAGTCCATACGAGAGATCAAGAAGTCACAGCAGTTCGAAGACGTTAAAAGCAAGTAAAGGAGACGTGAGGAGGCACAGAGGAGAAGATAGAGGAAGTTCATCTGAAATACGAAGTAGTAGACAGGAAATAAGCAGAGATTCAAAGTGAGTTTATTTTTGTTATTTACGATTATTTATAAACATAACTACATTTTATAATTATTCTTTATTTTGTTTATTCTTAACAAAGTAGCGCTGTGATCTCACCTGATCTATAATATATAAGCTTTAGCTTATTAGGCATTTTTTATTTTAAAGGTTTTTACTTAGAATCGCACCGAACATAAATTTATACAGTTGCTACATATGTTTGGTGATAGAATGGTAAAACATAATTACAAACCTTTTAAACCCAAAAACGGGTGTAACATATTTATTTCCTATATTTAAAATGTATATTTTGATTTATTTTACTGTATAGGTTAATACCAATATATGTTTGTCAATACAGTTTACAAAGAATATAATGACGAATCTCTATATAAACTGATAAGTGAACATACCGTCTATAACGACATCGGACACAGCGACATATCGCTTAAAACAAACTTGGTCCATGAAAAAAGGGGATTTAATTTAAATAAAGCAGAATAAAACGACCGAACGTATAAACTAAGTCTAGTCTACGAACTGTTCTGTAGGTTTTTTATACTAAACTTTGGTATTTCTTTTTTCTTATTATTTAAGTAATTTTGTTAGCAAATAAAAAAGTCTTATTTGCTAACAAAATTCTATAACATAACCTATAGCTACAGTACAAACATATAGACTAATAATACGACTATTTGTGTATATTGCTATCGGATATATAGAAGAAAATCCAAAAGAGAGGTATCTTGTGAACCCTTTTAGTGCTGAGGTAATTTTCGCAATGGTGCTTAAATTGCTGAAGGAATGGTAGTGACCTTTTGTTTCGGGTATAGAGTTGTTATTCTTCATGTAATTTAATGAATTATCACACATAAAATATTGTTACTCATTTAGTTTTTACCACCCCATAGTGTCTATCCCCTCCCCCTCACGCGCCGAAGCTGCGCTTGGGTAGGGATAGAGTCTAATCATAGACTAACTACAAAGTTCACAGATACATAACAGGAGTCTTGAAAAAAATACTCAAATGTGGATGGATTTTCTTAATTCTTACTATTGTGTATAAAGGACATACCAAACTACTCAAATCATATCACGCTACTTTATGCGCATTCATAGAGACGGTACGCACTCTAAGGGTAAAAAATATATATACTTAATCAAATAAAGTAATTTTGACTTGATGTGTGTTTAAGGTCGCATCGTAGAACACCGATTGCTCACTCAGGTGAAAGTAGCACGGAAGGTGATTCAAGTCATCAATCCCAACGCAGTGTTGTATACTTACACGCCACTACAGGTAATTATTACACCATTAATTACACGTACTAACATATATCAATATTTATTTGTTTTAATACTACTAACAGCATTACACGTTCTTTTTAATTATAGTAAAGTAAGTAAGTTATTAACGTCCCACTGCTGGGCACAGGCCTCCTCACTCGCATGAGAGAGGGTTTTTAGAGAATAGACCCACCAGGCAGCTCCACTGCGGATTGGCAGGCTTTAGTTTATTATAGTAATCACGATAATCTACGTGTATCTTCAGGTGGATTCGAAAAAAGTTTACGATTGACAATTCAATACGATAAATAACGAATTTAACTATATCTCCATGGGGTCATGAACCAAGCGGGTAAAAGCTGGTAAACTCATTTATCATAAAGTAAAACGTAAATATCTCATATTCAACTTGCCAAAATATAATTGTAACAATCCCAAGTGGCTCAATAGGGTTAAAAATGTAATAGACCTAGTCGTCGCTAATTTACCTCTTAATGATTTAAACAAAGTATCGTACCGGAACACAATATTTTGATTCATAGCAAGACTTTGCTATTAGGGTGCTAAGAATCCATAGCCAACGCCTCCGAAAAGTCCAGACATAGACAATTTATAAGACAGTTTCCTAATCTACTAAAGACTGTTAAAATTTATCGTATAAAGTTTAATTTGTACAATAGTATTTATGGAAACATAATTATAATACTTTATAAATTTCAGTCGGCGATATCCCAGACCCGGGCCGGATAACACGCAATCGGTCCAGAGATGACGTATCCTCGCTCATGTCCTCCAATATCCAAGTCAGGAGTACCACTAAAAGTTTCTCACTCTTCGCACCTTGGACACCACGCCACCACAACGACCAGTACGACGTTCACTACGAACAAAAACCACGGAAATCCAAAAGGGAAGTTCGAAAAGAGGAGAAGCCGCTACAAAAGAAGTCGTACAGTCAAACAACTTTAAACTGTCGTCCGAATAGTCGAAATAGACTAACTAGTTCAAGTACAACTCTATACCGTCAAAAAAGAGGGAAAGAGAACGACGTCTCACAAAACACGATATCCCGTAGGGGTGCGAGTGAGAAGAAGAGTCAATCGAGTGAGATATTAAACAGAGACGATCGTGAGAGAGTATCCCGATCGGTATCCATACCAAAAGACAAAAAAGCTGGCTGGTTCAAATTGTCTAAAGCTAAAAAACAAGAGAATACCCGTGTACGATAAACAGCTAGAACCCGCGGCCATAAAACTTAAAAAAAAAACAGGATTATCGATTTTTAATCTATAAAATATAAAATCAACTTTTATTAAGTAAATTATATACTTAGGCTAAAGCTTTGACATCGACCGGTATCACAGAATGTCTATCAAGGTTTCATAAAATATAAAATACAATAATTGTTTAATAATATACAAAAAGTATCAATAGATTTTTGTAATTAATATATGAGTCATACAATAAAGCAAAAGAGAATTAATTGGTAAAACAATATCTCAAATTAATAAAAACAATCTTTCGGCAATGTCTATTTTCTTTAAACCATATAGCCAATATCTTAGTTCATAATCATTAAATTTTAAGCAAAAAATAGATAACACAAAATGACTCATAAAACACATCTTGATTGTGACAAGTGATAATTAATTTTAACTGAGTTACAGTTAACACCATAACGTAAATAATATTGAAACAAGTTTAAAATTCATCCTTCGTTACCTATTTTGTAAAATACAACCATACGTAATGATAGTTTGTAAGAAAATATATAATTTAATAATGATAATAAAGGTTACTTATCATAGTGCCATTGCAATAAAACTTAAACGTTACCAATTCTTAGATTAATAGTCAACACTATAACTTTAAGTACATTTGTAACAGAATGCTTTTCTTTTACTAATAAGGAAATGTTTTTTTGAATATTTTTTTTGCATATTTCATGTTTTTTGCTTTGGGATCTCTACAATTAAAATGCCTACCTAATGCTTTGTGTTATTGCAAACAAAATAATTGCATTATATTGGTATCACTAGAGAGTTATAATGTTATTATGTTAAGGATAATGAATTTTAAATAAAATATCTAATTTGAATGTATGGTTTTATTCCGTATTTCAATTTTTAATCGACTTCAAAAAAAAGAGAAGGTTATCAATTCGTCTGTATTTTTTTTCTTTATGTTTGTTACCTCAACTTTCGAGTGGGAGAACCGATAGTGATGATTTTTTTATATGAAAGGTGGTGCTTGTCGTAGGGTACCAATATTTTTTATCCAGTTCTGATAATGACATCCATGAGATAACCGGATGTCTTTAATTTGCATTAAGCATGTGCTCGACAAATTCACATTTCGATAATTCTTTTTGTATTGAAAAGGATATACTTCAAGGGTTGTTTGATGATAATTTGGTTAGGTTTTGATCATGGGATCCATGACAAGGAAACGGAACTCTTCAATTCTTCGGTGCAAATTAACGATACTCGGCAGAATATTTTATAAGATCTCAGGATATTTGAGTCAACAACCGTAACTTTGGTATGGATAAATATGATGATCAATGGAACTCCTCAACGGGTTACAGTAAGGGTGCGATTTTTGACAGAATTTATAACTGTCTGTAAAATTGCAATGGGTATACGTTTGTTGCTGCTCTGTATTCATTTAATAAAATGGTTACGTTACATCCTTTATAGGAGCGGATTTTTAAAGACACTTTTGAGCATTTCTTAACAATTTAAAAAACCTTATTTCGTGGTTCTCCATCAATAACTTTACATTTATTTTATTTAACCAAATTGTCGCTGACTATGGGCCTCATGCGGTAGCTCAGAGTTACTCAGCATGCGATGGAGATGGAGAGTCACCGACATAGTCCTACGAATCGCGATTCTGAAGTGGCAATGGGCGGGGCACATAGTCCGAAGGATCGAAGGACGACGACGAAGGTATTGGAGTGACGACCCCGCGCCGGACGGCGCAGTGTAGACCCCCACAAGGTGGACCGAGGATAAAGAGGGTCGCCCGTAGCCACTGGAGCCAGGCGGCGCGAGATCGGGCCTTGTGGATCATTACGTGAGACCTATGTCCAGACGTATGTACGTACGTATGTAACGACGAACCGACATATTATTAGTTAAAATACTCGCAACTTTGTCTATATGTTATTGTATTGCAATATTTATGTAGAAAGCGGTGGCAGCCAGGGGGAGGAGGGGGACTTTTGCGTATTAGTGTTGTGCTTTATTATGTTGTTGTTGTAATTACCATATAAAAGACTAACATAAAAGGCAAAATATCTAACCTGTAACGAGTATTAGGTTGCGGGTTCGATCCTGGGTGTGACAATATCATTGTAAATTTAACTTTATAAAGTTGTTTCATTTAAACGGTGCTGTTTTATATGAGCAACGCGTTTATATTTGGAGTCGGTGTGGGTGGAGGCGGTTCCTTTTTTGTTAAAATTTTTATTTTTATAAGTGCAAGCCAGTTTGGTGCCTATAGAAGATTTGAAGGCTGAGAATGTATATTCGACATAATATTGTAGTACAAAAACTACATAATTCACATATCACCCTTAAGGCTACTATTAGCATGTCCCCGCGATATTGTCTGATAAAAATCAGTAGTCATGTATATCATATATGTTTAGTCATGTAAACTATGTCCGTAGTCGAAAAAGAAAGGAAAATACAAAAAATATTTACAATAAATTATAATGCCATAAACTTTTTTTTTTTTATCATGTGTCGCTTCTGACATGGTGGTCAGAGCTTGTTCTTAGCCTTTTTTATACTTTATCAGTCAGTTAGTATTATAGTCGCGATTATTTTATTTATTATATTACATATCTAAATATATTTGTGATTATTATTTATTTTCTTTTATTATTATGTTTGCTACCTTTTGGCAATATTGTAGGAGATTTTCTCTAGAACTTTCGGTATTCATTAGGTTTTTTAGATTTCCTGGTTTTATTTCGGCATTTATTTTTAATTCGACGTTATTTCTTTCTAAAGCAAATCTCGGGCATTCTGTTATTAGGTGTAATATGTTTCGAGTTACGTTGTGTTTTAACAAATTAATTAATATTTCAAAAGTGTATAATATATTTAATATCTATAGAATAGTACGTACACGTCATTGTACAAACGTCAAGTAAAACACTTGTCACTTCAACGTCATTCCAATTTTCATATTGTATTTCAAAGATGAATACTTCGAAATTATTTAGGTCTATTCTGCTTAATAAAAAATGATAAGTAGTCGCCGATAACAATGGCTAGAAGATACCGCGATGCTGCTGCCAAATTGCAAGAAAATGTTAAAAAACACTTGCAAGTTATTAAACACGAAGTGTCGTCTTCCGAAGATGAGGGACCGTTCGAAGAAAATGTTTTGGACAGTATGTTTCAAAGCTATTGGAGAGGTGGGGGAGACACAGGGATGCTCGAAAGAACTAAGAATCTTCTTGAAGAGGCAATAAGTAACAGATCCATCATTTGCTTAATATGCATAGGATCCATTAAACGAGCAGACGCGATATGGACCTGCGATCATTGTTATTCCTATTTTCACCTTTCGTGCATTCAAAAATGGGCGAATGATAGTATTAGCTTACGAACAGAAGAAAACCATGGCCCAATAGCAGTAGTCCGACCAAAGAAAATTGAGTGGTGCTGTCCAAAATGCAGGCACTCATATATTAAAGAACACATTCCGCGTAAATATAGATGTTTCTGCGGTAAGACAGATGATCCTGCTTACCATCCTTGGCTAATTCCTCACACTTGTGGAGAGGTTTGTGGAAAAAGACTATCTGTAGGAAACAGTTGTAATCATAAGTGTTTGCTCCTATGTCATCCAGGTCCTTGCCCTCCGTGTCCACAAACTGTCAATGGAGAATGCTACTGTGGAAAGGAAAGTAAAAGAGTTAGATGTAGTGCTGCAGTGTGGTCTTGCCTAAAACAATGTGGGAAGATATTACCTTGTAAATCCCATAAATGTGAAAGTCAGTGTCACAGTGGTGATTGCCCACCCTGTAATTATACAAGCATACAATCATGTCTCTGTGGAGCAGAAAAAATGAAAAGGCCCTGTAATGATCTTATATGGCAATGTCCTAGAAAGTGTAATAAATTATATGCATGTGGATATCATAAATGTGATAAAATATGTCATAGTGCTAGCTGTGGGACATGCCCAAATTCTGGTATTCAATCTTGTCCATGTCAGGCAAATGAGCGTTACATAGAATGCCCTGATATTATTGAAACATGTGGAAATACCTGTGGGAAAAATCACCAAAATTGTGATCATAATTGTCCAGCAAAATGTCATAAAGGGCAGTGCCCTCCATGCCAAGTTTTAGTTGACAAAAAATGTCAATGTGGAACACATACTAGATCACTTCCATGTAGCAAAGAATTTAAATGTGAAACAAAATGCAGAGGTAGAAAACCATGTGGGAAACATGGATGTGGGCGTAAATGTTGCAATGGGAATTGTCCACCATGTGAAAAGATTTGTGATAAACCTCTCCAATGTGGTAGACATAAATGCACCACAGTATGTCATCATGGGCCTTGTTATCCATGTCCATTAGAGTCAAAAGTCACTTGTCGCTGTAAAGAAACATATGTTACAGTACCATGTGGTAGAGAGAAGCATACAAAACCACCAAAGTGTAATCTTCAATGTAAAATAAAATATAAATGTGGCCACATTGAAGAAAATAAACATAATTGCCATTTTGGTGATTGCCCACCTTGTAAAGCAGTTTGCAATAAGATGTATTTGTGTGAACACAAATGTGTAGCTATATGTCATGAGTATGTTTTGGTAGAATTCAAACAAGTGGAGAAACCTGCTACACCATGGGAAATTCAGCCTACAAAAACTAAAATTGTTGCCTTGAAATGTCCACCTTGTGAAAGCCCAGTCCTGGTAACATGTTTTGGGGAACATGAGACTGAACATCAACCATGTCACAGAGCCAGCCGGATGTCTTGCGGTCGTGAATGCAGTCAACCACTTGCATGTGGAAACCATTCTTGCAATCTATTATGCCATTTATATAAGGCTGATCCTGACTATCCAAATGTGCCTTATGCTTGTAAACCATGCAATCAAGAATGCTTAGTAGTCCGTCCAGCGAAATGCACACATAAATGTGCTAAACGTTGCTGTCATCCAGGCCCATGTCCACCTTGTGATGTTTTAGAAAGAGTACCATGTCATTGCAAAGTAACTGAGATATATATATGTTGTCGAGAATTAGCAACTGCAACTGAAGAAATGCTAAGTTGTAATCAGCAATGTCCAAAGATTTTAGAGTGTGGTCATCGTTGCAGAAAAGTGTGTCACTCAGGACAATGTAAGGTGAACCAAACATGTCTTAAAAAGACTAAAATCAGTTGTCCCTGCGGTAACTTGAAAAAAGAAGCACCATGTAATGCAATAAAAAACTCTGAAGTAGAAGTAAAGTGTGATGATAGTTGTGATGCTAAAAAAGCTGCTATCAAATTGGAAAAGGCGAAAGAAGAAAAGAGAATGAAAGAATTGGAGGAAGAAAGAAACCGTAAGGAATTACAGGAGTATGAATGGAAATTAAGTGGAAAGAAAAAGAAATATAAAGAAAAGAAAGTAATGGTTAACAGAGATGATAGAAGTTATCTACAGAAGTATTTAGTTCCTATATTGTCTGTATTAATTGTGATTATAGCTGCTTTATATTTTGTATTTATTATATAAAAAAATTACATTGTTTAACAATCAGCAATTAATCAATCGCATTGACATTTTAATAGTATAAATCTGTGTTTTATATCCATATCTCACCAGTTCTTAATGTTTATATTTAAATTATTGTTCTTAGTAATATAGTTGGAATAGTTTAAGTTAGCTATGTGAGTAATTTTTTCGTATTATCAATAGTGTGGAAAATATGTTACTAGTTTTATTTCTGACCATTTTCCTGTTTTTAAATATTTAAATGATGGGCTTAATTCTATCGTTTTATATTACCGACCTGCAACTTTTACCGTTATTTTTATTTCCATTACATAATTTTTATTACCTATAGAAGGACCAACTTTACACGTATTAACACGTGTATATATAGATATATATTTATACACATATTATCTTCCTTTATACCTATCAATAATTTAGCAAATTTTTATTATTGAAAGGTACCTAACCCAGTTTACAATTTGAAATTCACAAGTAACTAGATTTTAACACACCAAAACTTGAATTAAAACTAATACTAAAATTATAATCAAAATACTGAAAGCAATATCTAAAAAACCTATGCGATATTCAACGAGTGCCAAATTCTGTCTGTACGACAACTTTATACTTAAGGTGTTATTGAAAATCCATAAAGAATTACCTTTCCGACAAATAGCAACATGAAGAAGGTGGACTGTGTGTAAAGTCACGCGGTATAAATCAAGTATTGCTAAACGATACGTGTTATTGGACCGTCTATCCAACATAATTAACCGATTATTAGACATTTTTCCCCTAACAATAAAAAAATCTAAAAAAGTAATTAATTTAGTCATTGTTCCTTGTTAACAATTAATTCGACCACACTACATAACTGCAACCAATTAATTACAGACACACGAACACCTTTTATTTTTTTTCCCGGGGGAGGAAATCTTCAAAAGATACCCAACCTTTTCGGGGGGAAGGCCAGGTTATACCCACTAAAACCCCCTCGGCGTCCCTCCTCTGCACATGTAAGGCGACACCAGGCTCTCTAAGGAACTTTCATCTGGTGCCTCCCTTGTGCGATGTCTTACGCATCCCATGATAAATTTTTACTACAATGTAGTCTAAGGCTACGTTAAGCTACATTCTTCACGGGGTTGTATAGTGAGGAAGAGTGGGAGCCCCTCTCTCACCGCGCGCAACCCCTCAGACTGAAGGCTGGAGCATTCCACGACTGCAATGCGGCTGTGTCATCCCTGCCCTGCGTCTCCTTCTCCGCGTTGGATGGGCCCACTCTCACGCTCGCTCGGCGGTCTCCTTTTTAACCAAAACGGTTTCGCAAAAGGAGACCATCGCCCTCCAAGCATCGTATTTTGCTAGCATGGCCGCAATTACTGTTGGCAGTGAGAGGTCTTCGCCAATCCAGTCTATTAAGGCACGCCGCTCAACACCCCATGAAGGGCAGACCGCAAGTGTGTGCTGAGCGTCCTACACACGAACACCTACTTAAACACTCCTGCACACATATATCACTTGCACATACAATCATAGGCATACCCTAAATAAGATTTAATTTTAATATATACAACAAATATATAGTTCCCACATATCATAATAACTTAATCATTATAAACTGAAAATTGTACTGTTTTAATAAGTTTTAATTTAAATGTTTTATTTATAATGTCATAATTTTTGTTTTACGGAGAAAGGTCTTGACAGTCGCGACAGGGAAACCCAGTGAGAGTGTCAAAGAGATTAATTTTAAAGTTTGAGTTTTTAGTAAATAAATATAAATGATTTCATTAAGGAATATAATATATCATGAGTGATAAACATTATGTTAGTGTGATGACTCATAAAATAAAATCACAATTATTTCATTTGTATTTATTAATCAGTTTTATCCCAGCAACAAAGAACTGTTCCAACACCAATGAAGATGATGCCAAGTATAGATCCTAAAAAAAATCGTTATTCAGTAATGTGAATTAAGGTGATGACAGATGCGATAACAGAAAAGTCCCACGTTTGATGATCGGAATGGCAAATTTAGAAAATTCTATATCCTAATTTAGGTTTAGACTATCATCATAGAGAGCTAGACTGTATCAATATCAAATTAGATCACAATGAAGAACAAAAATAACCTTTAGGCTTAGAAGTTTTCTATACTTACATAAAGTTAAATATAACGTTGAAAAGATACTCATAATTTTCAGATCATTATGAAAATGACCTATAAGTAAATGAATAGAATAATTAAGAATTACCAGAATTTAATGGTTGCTCAGAGCCCACTGCTGCGCCGGTCAAGGCGGTAAATGCGAAGGCCAAGCTGTTAGCAGCTGGCACTGCTAGAGAAAGTGGTACCCGCTGCACTGCCACAAGGTATACAAGCGACCCAAGCTGATTCACCAACCACGGCAAGACGTACTTAGGGAAAAAAATATTATTGAAATTAACGGGTAACCAGAAACACCCAACATAGTTAAAATAAAATTAATATGAATGTTGAAATAATTGAATAGTAAAACAGTAGTAGTCAGAAGACGCTTCTTATTGGGTTGGCTAAAATGAGAAAGTACGGCGTCCTCGGAGCGAAATGACATTATAATTTTGCAGCATTTCGTCGAATGATTTAGGAACCCGAAATTTAAGTGGGTTGGGGTGAGAAAGGGTAAAACGTTTTAGCCCACGTAACCGGCAAAGTTGGCATTTTCACTAGTCCTGCAATCGTGTTAATAAGCTGCAGGATTCACTTAACATCATGTAAACTGGATGCCCCTTTGCCGTAATAAAAAATGTTTATTATCGCTTGGAAATAAACATTTAACTGTAAATTACTGAGGGGTTTAGAAAAAACGATAATCTTGACTACTATTACTCGAAAGGTGTTATTAGCTTGTATGTTCCCAAGTTCTATCTAGCAACTGGGGAAATTGAATAACTATGTTTATTACGAGATATTAGACGTCCTCTCTGATCTAATGGTTTGAATATTGGTTTCAATTGCAGATTTTCCGGATGGATTATTCTGGCATAGTAAATGATAGCAAAAATGTAGTAAAAGTAAATGATTGTAAGATGTATTTTCTAATTAGTTTGTCTTGACTTGAGAGACTACCAGTAGAAATTTCCTGTTATGCTCCTGGTTATCAGGCATTTTAACTAAATGCTTTTAAATTACCTTCCAATTGCCCAATAAAAACATTATTTCAGCGCAGGCTTGGCCAAATTTGGTGTCTGCTTTTACTTTACGTAGTCCGCGAGTGCCTTGCCGGATGAAAGGGTTTGTGCAACCCCATAATGCTCCCGTCAGCAGAAGTAGGCCTGTAAATTAATTATTATGGAAATCTCCATAATATAAAGCAATGACATTTCGAAGACCTTGCTGGCGTATTTTTATGAGTATGCACTATGTTAGCGGAATTCCCGGCAGGGCAACCTTAAGAGAGAACTATACTGTATGGAAACCATTAAGAGATAAATCCTTTTTTAGGTTGCCCGTTACGATCTTAAGATTATTATCACTATACCGTGAGATCATGGTCGACCGCTCACATATCAGCAATAAAGAAAACATTGCGTTGCCTTATTACTAGACTTGTAATTAACAATCATTACGGATGAATGTCCATTAAAAATTTCTAATGCGATCATTCCAAGGTTTCAAAATTTAGTATGCCCATTACGTACTTATGAAATAATTATCATAAAAGATGGTCACAAACCACGAATAGCCGTTAGAAACTATATTTTCCAAAAATAATACAAACACAGTTGGAAATTACATAATCATATTTAGGTACCCAGGAGAATTCTGAATTTAAAAAAAAGAGATATCTTACCAGCAGGAACATCTAACATGGACCCAACAGGTATTAATGATAAATTGTGGTGTGTTGTTGTCATTTCGTAGAGAAGGCATAATTGTGACTGAAGCCACGCTCGTCACTTTGCTTGATTTGCAGTATTTATCTTTAAAAAATGCACATTCTGGATTCTGCTATTTGAAATTTTTGATTGTGTGCTGCAACATATAGTTGGTTTAGACATCTAAACCAGCTATATGTTGACTATACGAATTAACGTCAACGAATTAACGAAATTCAACAAATCCATTTAATTATTTTGGGAAACAAATCAAGAACTTTGCGACAGTTTACATCTATTACAGATTTGGAGGGCTCCCAAATACTGGTAAAAAATCCACTTTTGTGGTTTTTAGGTTATTTTGTTTATGAGGTAATAAAAAACTTTATGTATAAAAATATTTAATATCTAAATAAAAAATTCAAAATATAAAAATAAACAGCTAACATATACATATAATTTGATGCTATGCACTGTTTAATATATGACAAATGATATTTCATAGCATTTCAATTTTCTCAAATATGTGTTTATTAACATACACATGAAATTTATTACAATAGTTAACATTCATCACAATAATGTAAATTATTTTTTAAAAGTATTCATATATAAAACAATATGATTTCTCGACATAATAAATCTTTTAAAAGTAAACAGAAAAATAGTAAATTATCTTTGGATCCTAGCTTCATAGTTCACAATAATTAGTTTTTAAAATTTAACAAAGGCTGTTAAAAAAAAAATCATTAAAGTTTCATAATCTTGGCCTGCCAGTCTATTGCACATCTCAATAGTTGTGGAGTCTCTTGAAGTGGTGGATGTAATTCGAACTTTGCAGATCTTCTGTACAAGCCCCAGTCTTTAGCCTCCCTTAAATTCTCTCAGACCCCATTTAACTTGATGATACTGTATTTAACTCATGAACATCAAAGTTCAAATTCAGCATCTATCATCAGTTAGTCAGACATTGTAATATATACTAGGAAATCTATATATAAAAGTATATATAAAAGAAACTTACTAAATATGATGGTGAATTGAAGTTGTGATGTTCTAACTTTATACTAAATAGAATAAAATATGCAATAGGCTAACAAACAAAATAGATTCTTGCCAATCACACACTATATGCAATCAGTGTGGATACCCCTCCTTTACATCTTATCCTGACTAGCTCTTTATATAGCAATAAGGTTTGATAACAACCTTTAGGCATATTTAAGTATACCCCAATCAAAAACCAACAACATTTTCTCCTAAATTTCTTTTATTAATGTTATCTTCAAGTGCTTTTAATTTACTTATGATTTTCCTTTATCCTTAACACAATAAAATTTATATGTTTTTGACACAAATTCATATGGTGGTAGTTTTTAAATGGTAATTTATGTAATTACATTAAGCTTGAAGACAATGAAGAGTGGTGCTTCATAGTTTTATCATACACTCTTTGACTGAGTGGCTTGAAGTCGGTCTTATTCCGTTATATTTATGAACTTAATTTTGAACCAATTTTAACTTTATAAGATTAATTCCTGATTTACAAAAGTTTGTAGTGATATCAACTACAATAAAAAAACTCACTGCAACGTTAGAGAAGAAGCCTTAAACCCATATTGTTGTAAAATAAATTAGCAAAGTAAACATAAATAGCAAATTAAAAAAAAAAAAAGAAATTATTTTAAAATATTCAGATTTGAATTGCTTACATGATAAATTGTAATTCATATAAAAATATTATGGTACTTTTTATAATCTTTGCTTTTTTAAAGAATTAACTTAAAATCCAAGTGGAATACCAACAGTCATAGGTTTGACTTCAGAAAATAAACAATGATTTGTGTCAACCCAATGAACAAAATCATCTCCCAAAGCAACAGAACATTCAAGTGCTAATAAACAATCATTCTCTGCATGGTGTGCATCCCTAGCTTCTCGATTTAGTAAACGAAAATAAATGTCTTTCAATTTATACTTCTCAGAAGGCTTCTCCCCTTTACTCCATGGAAATTTTCTACGAACTTTTGCTATACCTCCATTACTGTTTGGTTTATGTGGAGTCCTACAAACTATTGCAGCTGTACTTCTTTTAGGTGTCCTCTCATTTATTGCTTGAGCATCAAGAGTGTTTTCTTTATATAAGTCTATTTCATCTATTTCTTTTTTTGTTTCCCTATTTATGGAATGGTCTGGCACATCAGATGCAGTTTTATCATTATTACTCTTCAGTTTCTTCATAATATCATAGAAAGCATGAAGACAATCTGCACACAATATATCATCAGATAAACTCACACCTAGTTTAACAAAATGACTTTTCAATATTGGAAAATCGAATAAATGTCCATTTTGCGCGATTAGACATACAGGTTTTTTTAAAAGATTGAGAAAATTGTTGATCACTGTAAACACTTCTATGTCAAAAAACGGTTCATGTTCTAATAGATCATTACAAAGTCCTGTAACTTTAGACCCAGAGGGTTGCACCATTCGACCAGGATTTAAGCACAATGTAAGTTTCTGTTGAATACGGGGTGAACATCCCTTACGTGTGTCGAGGATATGTTCCCTTTTAACGGCAACTAAGCTCACTTCAGTTATTTTTGTTTTATTATTTTCTTCCTGAGGGAGACCTGTAGTCTCTAAATCAATAAACACGTACGTTACAATTGCAGACATGATTCAAAATGAATTAACTAATTACGGCTTACCTAAATATGACAACATTCTGCTTAATGTTTCCTGCTAATACTTCTGATGAGTCACATATTTATCACCGAGTCGCACTGATTATGTCAAGCCCTCATGAGTATCTTCTACACTTCCTTCCTGCGTAAGGGTTGGATTCGATGTATACTAATCTATAATTAAAGAGAAAATTAATGATTTTTAAACAAATTACTTAAACGTAACTTGCCGAAATGTCATCAATAACAAGTACCAGACACCAGTATACAGGTATTATCTATGGGCATCAATCAATTGCAATCACAGAATAATTAAATAGTAGATGTAGATATCATGTAACTCATCTGCAGCAAAAATAAATAATTATCATCGAAAAATGAAGATGATTGTTTTAAATTTTTTCAATTATTGAATTGAACTTCAATATTCGTATTTTTCTAAACAGTTTAATTTGTAAACTAAATAAAAATACACATACTCGGTTACATACGAGGATAAAAAAATAGATTAAGTCGTATAATAAGCCACATCCAAATTGCTGTCCATAGAGTGTTTTCCTAAAATGCTGGCAACATTACTTCTTTGGATAGCTAAGCCGATCCTTTGTCCGAGGTAAGCGCCAGCTTTGGGGTCATTTGCGGAATCCAGCAACCGCTTGGATAGATGTTTAAAAAATATTTTTGCTTCAGAGCCCCACGGTCCCATATTTTCCACACCAAATGGCTGAAAGATGTGATCTTGACTAATAGATCCATATTTCAACATTTTTTTAATTTCGGCGTTACTCGCCACAAAAACCTAAAGTATTAAAGTTATAAATAATAATATTTAAGTCTTCAAGAACTGTTGTCGCTCACCTCCAATAGTTCCATCGTCGAGGTACCAAATGTTTAATTTAGAATGTAGTTTCGAAATAATTGGTTGAATTGCTGAGCTAAAAATTGCAGGCCCTAAAGGATCACCTTGCAGGCAACCTATTGTTGAACTTATTAAATTGTTATTGAACACTAAATGAGATGGAGTACTATATAACTGTTTTATGAATGAATATATTTCTAATAAAAAGATTGAACGATCCACTGAATTGAAAGCATTTTTGACGTCCACCTTAAGTACTACTTCATCTTCACTATTAAGCAATTAACTTCTAAGACCGCAGCTTCACAGCCTCCTTGTAATTTAGAGAAAACGTTATTACAGCATACTTTAGAAGATAATCGCCTAATTCTATTGCCAACTGCAATAGGCCTAATTCCTACATTTCATTTTTGGAGAGCGCAGAGGTGTGCGCCGTTTAAAATACACGTAACGTCTTTATTGGCATTACCAGAGAGCATTAAGTTTAGGAGGCTTGTAATGTCAAGCAATAAGATATTTCCGGCTTCCCCGGTAACACCACAAATAAGAATTTTAAAATGTTGTGGCCCCAAGCAGTCTAAACCGCCAGCAGAACTAGGCTTGAATGTCATTAAAGTCGCATAAACCTCTTTGCTAGAGACTATTAGAGGTGAACAAGAATTTTGAGGTAAATTTAGAAGATGTAGTGGTACTCAAGGTGAGGGGTGTTTTGAATTTAATGCTGAAAGTGTTTCGGGGGAATCAGGCGACAGTACATTACTTGAAAAAAGTAAATCTGCAGTACCCGTAATGTCCCCACCACTTATTTTTCTCTCTACAATAGTGAATTTTTAACGATGTTTAAAATGTTGTTTTCCAAATGAATTATTAAAAGCAGAAAAAGGTTCCAAACAGTTTGATTTTAAATTTTGAGCTAATGATTTATTTGGGTCTGTTAATACAGATGCTTATCCATGCAGGATGATATACGAAAAAGTAAAATATTGTGCCCAACAACACGTATCATTTTTCTTTATGACGTATTTGATAATATGTGAAAATTTTGTGGCAATATATTCGAGCCGGCTTTGGAGTACGCTTAACAAGTACTGATGATTTTAAGTTATAAATAAACTTCCAAATTGGTTTCCTTATTTCCAAAGGACCATTGGTGGATGAATTGAAAACTTACTGAGAATTTTGATTATGTAATGCGTGATTAAAATTATGTGAATGCCTGTATTTTAATCTTCTAGGTCCTTTAAAAAACGTAGATTGGAGCAATGCGGATAGTGTACCAGTTCTGTAGATTTATTGTTGGTGGACTGGTTGCCTGCACTTCCTTGATGAGGGGAAGTAATAGATTGTTGCGACATAAAAACATAAATATAAAAATTTTAAACTAACAATAATATATAATAATAACTATTAAAAAGATGGTAAATTATAATAACTAAACATAACATTAACGTAATCCTCATGTGCTTTTCATTTTTTTTTCTCATTTTATTCCAAGGATTCGTATCTCACAATAATATTCTATACAGTTGTAACTTGAACCTGTTCTATGATGCAAAGTTTTATAAAGTTTCGTAATTGTATCTATTATCCGATTTCATGTTTTTTATCTACCACAGAAGAAACACTGGAGTCAGAAAATATGTTTGCTATGTTTGTTTTATATCCTTGAGTTCTAGTCTTTTGGAACTTAAAAATACTTTTATTCATATAAACAGTGGTGCCAGATCCTAAATGTCTAAGGACCTAATTCTTAGTAAAGAAAAAGGTAAATAGTAGTACACAAGTGCACTCTTTATTCCTTCACTCTTACAGTCCGTGACGGAAATCCGACACGACCGGAGAGAGATTAGGCACAGGACCGACGGTTTAACGTGCTCTCAAAGGCACGGACGTGGACCGCCAACTTCCCAACTTGGGCAGATATTGAGAAAATCTTAATAGAAACCTAAATATCGATTTTTAATTTAACTCGACCCAGGTCTCGAACCCCAGACCTCATGTCTGTAGTCAAACATGCTAACCACTAGACCAATCAATGAGGCATTATATCTTACTATTAAAAAGAAGTACTGAATTAAATTAATTTGTCATTTCAATAGATTGTGTTTATTATAAAGGCCATTATACATATATGTGTACATTTTTTCCTAATGCAATAGAAAATGCAGCGTCGTGTGGAGTATTAAAATTACAAAATTTAATTAAAATTCTCTTTACTGTTTAAGAAAACGAGTGTGCTGTAGACCACACGACTGTAGTAATACATATATATTTATATACATGTAAATATATACTGGTTTAGTAAGTAAGTAGCAGCCCATTAACGTCCCACTGCTGAGCACAGGCACTCCGAGGAGCGAGGAGGCCTGTTATGTTTGCTATGTTTGTTTTATATCCTTGAGGACCTATTTCTTAGTAAAAAAAAGGTTAGTAACAGTACACAAGTGCACTCTCTATTCCTTCACTCTCATAGTCCGATATGACGGGAATCCTACACGACCGGAGAGAGATCAGGTGCAGGACCGACAGCTTAACGTGCTTATCGAGGCACGGGGGTGGATCACACCGCCAACTCGTTTAGTAATTTTCTACAAATATTCAAATTTACTATGTGTAGCAAATCTGATTGCTTAAGGACGGCTCTACTTCCCCGAAGATGCAAGCATGCCAAAGCATAGTTTTCGACAGTGTGCGCTTGCAAGTAGGGATGCCGAAGAATCCTTCTTGCTGACGACGATAATTAACCCCGGGCCTTACCAGGTTAATGGCTTCCATCTTACTATCAGTTATAATATTTAAGATTACAGTCAAGCGCTAACCTGTCAGTAACAAGAAACCTTCGAATATAAGAAACGAAAGCCCTATAAAAAGTAAGGAATTCACATCAGTATCACCATTCCTTTAACTTTTTTTTGACATGTAATAATATTATCAATCCTTTGACATTATATATAATTTCATTTAATCTGACTTCATGTACGAGTATAATGATTATCGCATGCTGTGATAGCGTATTATTTGTTGGACATACTTAAATGTCTTTTGTTCATAAATTAAATATATAGCTGTTGGCTGTCCAAAATAATATAATAGAAAAAAAATTTTAATGTATGGCTATAATTTGAAATAATTTAACAGTTAAATATGAATAAATAAAACCATTTTCGTTGCGCTCAGAAATATACAGTAACTATATAGGCTTTATCAAATGAGTCTTAAATAATAGAGTCGAGATAATAACATTTTATTATTGTACTCCTTATACATATATTACACCTTGGCTCCTTATATATCTTTATATATGTTTATGTACATGCATTTTAACTCCACTTATGTTCATAGTTTTTGACAATATCGATTACTGAATATAACCATTGAATAGAATTTCGTACGGCCCGTTCTTCGTTAGCCAAATTTCTTCGCTCAGCTAGTAAAGCCCTTGCTCGATCAGAATCTCTTGAAGCCGCTCTTGTAATATAGGCAGATTCAACTCTCAAGCTTGTGTTTCTCTTGTGAAGATTTATGATTTCTTTTTTCCGAGCTGTAAGTAAAGTTTTTAGATTATTGCGAAAAGCAAATCAAAAAACATTGAATAACTTTTTCGGTCGTTTATGTTTTATTTAAATTAATATTTTAAAGAAGAAACATTTGTGTTTTGCATGTATGTATGTTTGTAATATTTTCACACAAAATCCACTGGAACGATTTCAATATTTTTTTTCACCATTAGAAAGCTGCATTTTCACTGAATATTATATATTACTTTCTGAAAAAATAGGGATCCCTGATTAAAATGCATCAATGTAACACTAGGTGTGAAAACATTAGTCATAAAAATCTGTCATCGCGTGCGCTGCGGAAAATATGGATGATAGAGCAAAAAAATGTTATATATATTATAGAAGGTATTAATATCTACAAAAAAGTCCGCGATACCATATTTCCAACGCTGTAGTTAAATATGCCATTGTAACTACTTTTTTACATTTTAAAAGGCAATAATGTTGCCGACAATAATAAAACCATATTACTCATACCTCTGTATTTATCCTAATCCCATTAAATGATATTTTATTAAAGACTGTTTCAGTACCTGTAAAATTTTTATTAATAAAATCGGGTATTTCATTCAAAAGATAAAACGAATTATCTCGGGCTTCTCTAACAGATAAATTCAAAGAATCAAATATCACGGTACCTTTGCAATATATATATTTAATAACATTTTCTACATACGTAACACAAAAATACATATTCACCTACAGCAAGAAGAGCGAAATACACAATTTTAATACAAGAAATAAAAACTAACTTGTAATACTATATTTTGGAGTCAACAAGGTACAGAAATCATTTGTCGGTTTGAGCATACGCATTTTCAATAAGATACCGCAATAGGTTTTAGATTTACCTTCATATAATTTTAAGAAATATATCAAAACCATACTTTTATAAAAGGCGTATTATAATGTTGAAGATTATTTAAGTGATAAAATGTTTGGACTTAATCCCAGTTGCACACAGAAGCAAAATGATACTCATTGAAACATACAAAACTATCTTAAAATAGTAACAGCTGGGTTTCTTGCCAACGGAGAGACTACTGACGATTTAAAAGTGTTTTTTGAGCCTTCTTTTTGAGCTTAATAGAGAATATTTAGATTTGATTTGATTTGACATAATTAACAAACTTGAATCGAATAGCTGTCATATGGATCGATGTGCATCATTTCAGATCATTCGGTGTGTATATAATAACGAAATAAAATCACTGACTTATCACGAAATCTTTAAAACGATTTGCCCGACTTTTAATTTTCCTATTCCTTTCTCGACGTAGATGCTCCCTACAATCGTATTTTCTCGTATTTCCGCAACATCGGGATATATTGCCAAAATCCGTCACTCGTCACGTGATCTTTGAAGTTATTCGTCAGTTTAACATGTAATTCGTCACACACATCCCTTTCACGACGTTAATTGTTACCAAGAACGGCTTTACAATATTCCCATTCCGTAGAATACAAAACAAAGAATCTTTAGAAAAGAAATATCTTACCTGCTTCGTATTCTTTATAAGACTTCATAACCACTTCGATCCCTTGCCAGTTGTGTTTTGTATCTGCTTGGCAGCTAAAGTCCTGGAGTTTCTCTGAACCGTTATAAAACATGTCATTCACTCCAGCGGCAGAGCTTTGTGGTTCATCCATGGATGTAGCTTGAGTCGTCGTCACTATATAAGAACTTTGTATAGTTTTGAGTGAAATTATCTTGGAAATATTTGGTATGTTAATATTGGTATAATACTTTCCCGGTGGAATATATTTTTGGATATTTTCGCTGTCAAATCCGGGGTTTAAATCTCTCTTTCTAGTATTTTGCCCACTAAAATGTTTGACGCTTCTATCTGCCATTTTAGACAATCTATTTAGTTCTGAAAAGTTTTTTTCAGTTAACTCCTTAATACTTTCAAAATCTGCTTTATTAAAGTCTAAGCGTCGTTTAATCAGATTATTGTTCTCGTTAACGTGATTTTTTATTTCAGTGAGGATTTGTAATTGGCCACTTGGATCTAAATCTTCGTTGTCGGAATCTGAATCTGTTTCTACTGTTTCATCTGTTTCGGTGAAATCATGCCTACGCTTTCTCTCTTCTTCTATTACTTGCCAAGCCCTTTCGTAATCTGAAATAATAAAAATAATATATTAATGCAATAGTATTGCGCTGCCAGTGTAACTTTATAAAATAAATGAAAATAATTTTACACTACAACAAATTATAATTTAAAAAGTGACTTCTTGGTTAAGAGGTAATGTTAATATTTCATTTAAAAAAAACTACATTAAAATTACATATTATTATTGTCGAGCGATCTATGTTATTAAGAACAGGGAAAATAATTAATTTGCCTTGTTTATGTCGAGGTGTGACCTTCTTTAAATTTAAATTTGCTAAAAATTTTCTCTTCGCATTAAGATTTGCAATTTCTTCCTTTTCAAATGTTTCACAATAAAATGTCGTAGTTCTCGGAACGTACTGAGTTTCTTCCAATGTACTTTCCTCTCCAAGAAGACAATCTATTCTTCCTGCTGCAATGTAAGCACAGGCAACTGAGTCATTCCTCAGAATCTTCTCTTCGCGGCGTAAGTATCTGTCTGAAAAAAATCATTTTATTGATTATTATATTTAAAGATACTGATTCGAGGAAAAGAATCATTTTGTGCTCTGATACTTTCTCCACTTAAATTTATACGAAAATTCAATATTTCATGTACCTTTAAAATCGCCCCGAGAAGCTAGTCTAAACTCAGCAAGAAATTGAATCTTCCTAATTTCGTTTTCACTAAGTTCGTTACGCATTTTAGAATCTCCATATTCTTTCATGAGGGAATTGTATATATCTAAATCTTCATCCCCATAGTCATCACTACCACTATTACTGCAGTCTTCAGAAATAAATTCTTTGTAAATTTCTTCCTTGATATTTTCTGGCATTATAATATCGTTAGCATAATCTTCGTCTTTCTTTGAATCAGATTTTTGACAGTCGCTGTTTATATTATTTTTACCATCACGATTCATTAAGTACTTCAACCGTCGTAACTTCCTTCTTTGTTCATAAACATCTATAGAACTTATTTCTTCTATTTTTGGTCTTAAGTTTGTTATAACAATCTTCGGTTGTAATTTAGAATCCATTTGGTATGGACACGTAATGAATAGTTTATCATTTGTTTTTATTTGATCGAATGGTTTTTGCAATTCTTTCAAATTTTTTCCAATAATTTTGGAGTATTCTTCTTTTACAAATGTTTGGTTTAATTTACTATCTGAATCTACTATCATAGGTACTTGATAAACTATTTGAGGGTTCATGATTACTTTTTGATTAGATGATGTTTGAAAAACTAGATCGTTTTTATTAGAAAATGTTTGTAATAAATTATTGTTTGCTTTTAAAACATGAATTTCTTTTTTAGACTGTGATTCTTGAATTCTGTGATTTTTTACTGTTAAATCGTTAATCGCAGCAGTCAAAAGGCTATCGCTCAATTTAGAATCATTAGTTGTAGTCGTTGTCTTTTTTATATCGTTATTTAATTTTACACTGTTTTTTATCATCATCAAGTTAGCAGGGAACTGAACATTGCCTAAATAAACAAAATTCGGTTGCAAGACAACATTTTTAGATTCATGGTTAATTGCGGTATCATTTTTGCATTTATGTTTTATGTCTTGTTCTTGCAAAGTGCCTTGTGATTTCTCCTTCACGACTATTTTATTGCCATATATTTGATTCTCAGTAATCAAATTTTCAAAGTCATTCTCGTCACAATTTTCTTGATGCGTACGTTTCAGGGAGACGACTTTTGAGGATGTAACATTTTCATTGACGAGTTCTTTACACTTTTTTGTTTGATTTGATAGTCGTGAAGGAGCTTGCAAGTTTTTTGAATCGAAAGTATTTTTTTGAAGCAATACCTGAGGATTTTGCTGCTGAATTTTTACAAGCATTTTTTGATTAGGCTGACTATTCTTTTGTATAAAAACGATTTGATTTTTCGTTTCAGTATAAGGCGAATCTGCTGAGTTAGCGGGCAACTTCAAATTAGTATTCTCTATCTTAGGGTTAAATATTGGACGGGATTGTATTTTAGTAGCTGTAAATGTACTTGTAGATTCTTTTGGTGCAATAGTGCGATCTGGCTTAGGATCAGGTTTTTTGAATGGAATTTCAGTTTTATTTATTTCCTCTGCTGCGCTAATTAATGTGCTCATATTGTTTGATGTACTTGACATAATTTTCGGTTCAGCAATTCCCACTTCCGTCAGAGCATTTTTTATTAGAATATTACTTTGTATTTCTATTTTTGGGGCATTATCTTTAAGACTCGGGGTATGGAAAGCTGGATTAAAAGGTTTTTTTGTTAAATTATGTGAAAAGATTGGGTCTGGAGGGTTATTTACACATTTCAAATCAATTTTACTAATAGGTATACTGGTTTTAAGGCTATATCTTTCAGCAGGCTTCTTAGGGACTTCCTTGTTTGAACTCTGTGTAGGCGATGTAACTACAGCACCAACGTCTTGTGTTGTTTTTATCTTGGATTCACTTACTAGATTTTTTCTATTTTCATCTGGTTGATTAGTTGGTATAGTCTCTTGAGTAAAATTGTTCTCAAAATCGGTTTGAACTTCAGGAGTATCAATTTTCTTTTCCTTGGTATGTAGATCAGATGTCTTATCATCTGTAATTATAGCTGCGCTTTCTTTGGTAGAAAAAGTGGAAAATTCAGAACTGGAATTTTCTATTTGTAATTTTGATTTTGTAATGGGCTGAACATATGCAACGGGTTGAAAAGCAGAGTAACCTGGTACGGAATAGATATAATTTCCATAGTTTGAGTATCCTGGTTCAACTTGCTTCGTAGTTATAACACTAGGATTGGGATTTGGTATAGAAGATGGTGAGATTTTCGGTGAATGTGAAATAGGCTTTGGCGGAACGAAGCTTGATTTATCTGAAAAAGGTATTGGTTCTTCAGGTTTTGGTGTATCGAGTGGTTTATTTGTAGGCGTATTGGCAGCCATATTGGGTTCTGTAGTTGTATTTGTTACATCTTCGTCAGTGGAAACTGGTGGAGCTGTGTTTCCTGATCTAGCTGTGAAAATAAAAATGTTATATTAAAAACATAGTAAAGCAACATTTCTTTGTTCCAGGAAGTAATATTTTTCACGGTTTATGTGTTCTAAGAGATAGGATTTTATTGAAATAGAAAAAATATAGTGTCTACTAATTAATAAAGGGCGCTACAAGCAACAAGGCCGAAAAAAAATTATAAATATATAAGGATTATACTGAAAACAAATAATTGTGCAAATATATTATATTGTATATATAATAATACATGAAATACCATGCTAGTTAATGTGAAAATTGGAATTCTAGGACAACAGGACAACTTTAAATTTCTTTATTGTATTCAAATTTGTCTGTTTGGAACACCACACAAGTGTAAAAAATTGTCAAAGCTACCACAGAAAGAGCAAATATTTTATTTGAAAACGTAGGTTTTGTCAGTTTACTTTACTTTAATTTTTAACTCCTTTTTCCAATATGATAAGTCGTTAATTTTAAATATAACTATACCATAATAGGACGATTTAAGACTACTGATTAAAATATTTTTTGGTTTGATTTCATTTTCGGTCCACTAAAATATAAAATACATGATATATTTAGAAAACCAATTCCATCTCCCTGTCCTTAGCTTAATTGCTGCATACAAAGACCTAAATTATAATAAAAAAGGGGCAATTATGCTACTTTAATGATATCTGACATAGAACATGATTATTTACATACTGCAATACCTAAATATAAGAAGGAGCAGGATAAAATTATCTTATTTAAATTATCTCATTCTTGGCGATTTTGGACATTATTTTTCTTTGGAGAGCAGGTTATTATGTTTAATGTATAGGTTATAGCAGTCCTTGCATCGTGCAAATATTTTTTAAGAAGTTCCACTAATAATGGTTTTTAAAGTCCACTCTGTGATCCCAAAGTAAACGTTCGATTAAAAAATGATTTCGTTTTGTTTTTATTAATAAATTCTCGTCCACATTTGTCCATCTAATCATTTTAATATAGATAATTCTCTCATAAGTGAATATAATTGGCCACGGCGTCCAATATAATGCAGAGATTACTCATTTGCGAGGGAGATATTATAGTGCACAATATCTATTCAAAACACCATCACCATAACAAGCTTTGGGACAATACTTAGAATTTCTTAATAGGCAACCCAATTTCAATTCTGAATTACCTCGATCTTGGTCTTGATCATAAGACCTCTTAATTTGTAGCCGAAGTAGATGACTACTAAAACAATGCTGCAGTTCATATAGTATCGAGTATAAATGTTCACTTTTTTAAAGTTATAAAACCCCTTTGATCCGACAAAATCGCCTGGTGCCGTGAGAGACCATTACAAAGTAACATTTACTTCTGTAGTATAAACAAAGATAAGTAGATGTCTAGTTAATCATAACTGAGTTCATTGACGTGATGTTTAATACAAAAACAGTTTATTTTAAAATAGAATAATATATTTTCAATCTCACTGTTGATTCATAATTTCTTACTTCTTTTTAAATATATACATAGCATCACACTTCATTCATATAGGGGTAGACAGAGACCACGTCCTTCCACGTGCCAGGATCCTTGCATATCTCCTTCGCTTCTTTCATTCTTATTAAACCTTTCATACAAGTTCGTCGGTTTAGAGTACTCTTAACGTGGCCCTTATTTAAAATATCCTGGATTTGGCCCAGGAACATTCGCCTTGTTTGCCCTATCCAATTTTCCCATTCGATCTTGACTAATAAATCCTTTTTGTCAGTTCATTCTCTCTACGTGCCTAAACCATCTAAGCATACCTTTCTCAATTATAGTCACCACTTCTTCTTTTATACCACAACGTTTTCTTATCACACTATTTCTTACCTTTTCACTCAGTTTCAACCCACCTATACTTCTCAACGCTCTCATCTCTACCGCATTTATTTTACATTTATGTTTCTTCTTTTTCTTTTGATATTGTCAATGGTTATTATATTACTTACAACAAGTACCTCCACTTGGTACATTCATGTTAATACAGTTTTTCAATTATTAAATACATTTATTTTGCGAAAAATTATACAGAGCATTCAATTGGAAGCTCATGTAAAAGGTTTAGAGGTTTCTTTTAACGCAATGAGTTTAAGAAGTTCGTGCTGGATTGTTTAAGTAATTACTTGTTAAATTTTCATACACAAAAACGTGATTTGAAAAGAAATCACGTTTAGCTCTCAGTGTGATATTATAATACTTACATTCCTAAAATATGGTGGTAACTTCGAGGTTAAAAGTAGTATTCTAATATAGCTCTCGAAAAGTGAGAGGCCAATCAAAAAAGGTACGGAGCCAAACTAATTGTCTAAAATTTGGTTTCCGCACATAAATTATGGACGATATAGTTACCGCGTATTTCCTTCGGTCATATGCAACCGTATTAAAAAACTTTTTTTTATTGATATCACCTAATAGTATATAGTAAGTAAAAAGTAAGTAAGTAGCAGCCCATTAACGTCCTACTGCTGGGCACAGGCCTCCCACTCATATGAGAGCTTTTTAGAGCATAGATAGACCACCACGCTGCTCCACTGCGGATTGGCAGGCATAGTACACAAGTGTACTCACTGTTCTTTCACTCTCATAATCCGACGTGACGGCAATCCGACACGACCGGATAGTGCTCAGGCGCAGGACCGACGACTTAACGTGCTCTCCGAGGCACGGGGGTGGATCACATCGCCAACTTCCCAACTTCGGCCAAATATTGAGAAAATCTTAATAGAAAACTCAATATTGATTTTTGAATTGGCCCGACCCGGGACTCGAACCCAGGACCTCATGTCTGTAGTCGAACATGCTAACCACTAGACCAATGAGGCAGTTCAGCAGTAACAGTATATACGACAATAGAAATTAATAATATGAAGGCCCCATCCTCGTAACGCACTGAAGTGATACTTCTTTAGGCGCATGAGGGTTATTTTTTAAAGATGAAACGCGAGTATTCGTTTGAAGGGTAGGTAGTTTCAATATTTACAAATAACATGTGGTGATTTAATTTGGTACTCGTCATTTAATTATTTATTATAATATTTTTTACAAAATAAAATAAAATAAAAATTCTTTTTTATAAATGTTGAATTCAAATACAAATTTTAATAATTAATTTCTAATATTGACAAAAAACATGTGCCATTTTATATACTATTCGTCATTTGAGATTTCAATAAATTATTTGTATTCATTTTCAACACTTTTAATATTTTAATGACACTTAAATTCATTGAATTCCTAACAAAACGCCCTTTTTTAAGTCTTAATAGTTTCTACAATGTATAGTACCACATTTTAGTCATATGATGTTGATTGAAGCTATCAAAAAATGTGCTTAAATGCGCATCTTTCATAAACATCTATTGTCGTCGCTTCGTCGTCGTCGCTTCAACCGATGGACGTCCACTACTGGACATAGGTCTCACGAAATGATGCCCACAAGGCCCGATCTTTCGCCGCCTGGCTCCAGCGGCTACCGGCGACCCTCCTTATATCGTCAGTCCACCTTGTGGGGGGTCTTCCTACACTGCGTCGTCCGGTGCGGGGTCGCCATTCCAACACCTTCCGGCCCCAACGTCCATCGGTTCGTCGGACTATGTGCCCCGCCCATTGCCACTTCAGGTTCGCGATTCGTAGGGCTATGTCTGTGACTTTGGTTCTGCTACGGATCTCCTCATTTCTGATTTGATCGCGTAGAGAAACTCCGAGCATAGCCCTCTCCATCGCACGCTGAGTGACTCTGAGCTTCGGAATGAGGCCCATAGTCAGCGACCACGTTTCCATCATCATCAAACATCTTTTGGAAAGATAATTATTATCCACGGTCACAGGGAGAAAAGACAAAACTCTAAACCTGCTTGTAAAACTGAAGTACTCAAGCCATAGCGTCCGATATGCCATCATAAATTTTTATAAATGTAATAATAGCTGTTCCCAATGATGTCATCAACGTAGTTCCGGTTCCGTGAAAATGGAGAAATCTAGAGTTTTGTCAACTTAAACTAATCTGGAATCCATCTGAACACTCAAAAAATTCATCAAAGCCGGTTCAGCCATTTAAGATGTATTCAGTCAAAGGTGTACGTTTACACTCTGTATATCCTTTTTTATAGAATTATTATATTTTATATTAACTAGCTGATCCTTGTGGTAACATCCGCTTCGTTCAGGATCCCGTGAAGATATGAGTAAATTATATTGGATCGAATTATCAATCTAAACTATTCTCGAAGACGCATATAAATTTAACAAAACCGGTCTAGCCGTTCTTTCACATACACATTTATATGTCATCTTTATATATAATTCTTCTATTATATATAAAAGCAGTTATAAGTACTTATACAATTAAAATTACATGTCTGTCAGTTTCTAACGCCAATTTTGATCAATTTTAATATAAAGAAGGCGGAATGTGGAAAGATTGTGGGTTCCTGTTGCTAGCGGAAATATTTTAATTAGAAGACTAGCTACTTATTATAAGCTGCATCATTTCATTTGAAGCCTCCTTAAGTCTTTAGTGTATCAGACAGTTACAGTCAAATTTCCTGAACTTGTTCTTGAAATATATTGTTTAGCTAAGCTCTAAAATGTATGGAGGTACTGGATCAGTGTTTCCCAACCTTTAATAGGCCATGCCCCACCTTAACATTTCAAAATGTTTTATGCCTCTTCTCCGTATAAGTTTTAGGAAGTAATCACTATGAAATTGTTATCAACACACTGTAAGTAAAAATTCACATCATATAATGAAAAAGTGAATTTCAAATTCAAAATAATCTTTATATTGGTTTTTGAAGTGAAACTTCTTTAGGTGCATAAGACTAAAATTTTTACGGATGAAAGGTGTGATCACGAAGACGTGCAGGGGTTTTTATGCTAATTTGTTTGAAGCTTAGGAACTTTAATATTTGGAAATTACACATGTCATCTTAATTTGCCACTCGTTATTTAATAATTTAATATACCATTGTTACATAAAATATAAAATAAAAATATTTCATAATTTTTCTCTTCTAAATTTTTGATTCAAAAACAAAATTTAATTAACAATTTCTAATATTGATTGACGCGTGGCATTTTTATTTACAATTCGACATTTCAATAAGTTATTTCTTTCTATTTATACACTTTTTGTATTTTAATGACAATTAAATTCATTAAATTCCTAACATCTTCGTTTTCCTCTCCTTCTGATTATGGCAAATCTAAAGTTTTAGATTTGTATGAATATAAATAAGCCTGACAAATTAGTTTGCCAAAGAAGTTTCACTTCTGACATGTGTACTTTGTATGCACTTTTAAATTTTTTCTATATTAATTTAGTGCGAACGTGGCCCTCTATTATGAAAGCTTAACTATCAAATTGCCCCCCACGGGGCTTCTATTGGGAAACACTGTTCTAGATACTAGATCACTTTACCAGTGCTTAATTCTAAGAATATATTACCGTGCGAGTAGTAGATTACTCGTTTTGATTATCTTATTCTACCTTTTGTATTTTATTTATAACAGCCCCTTCCATCGCGTCGCCATCACCGTCAACGTACTTGTACGTAATCACTCTGCGTCAGCTTTCGGTGCAATGTTCAGTTAATTCTCACGCAAATACATGCTTGGACAGTTTATAACCCTTTAGGGCAGTGGTCGGGAAATCGGGGTAAATTAGCCTACATAGGTTAAAATGAAACTTTTGGGCATAAAAAATAAACTTTTGTGAGTTTTACTAGGAATTACAATGATAAATTGAATAATTAAATTAAATTACAATTAAATTACAATTCTAATAACTGGTTCCTTAGTAATGTATGTTATGTAATAGTATTTTTCTCTTTTTAATTGGCATGTAAACAGCGTGATCTCTCTTGATTAACATCCACAAATAAATTATGACACGTAAATGACCATTTTATCTACTTGTAAAAGAGAATGCAATACAAATAAACCGATTTAAATATGGTTTATGGTTTGAACATTATACAATAATAAGTTATGAAACTGAAATTAATTAAAATTGTAATATTTAAGTGCCATCACGTATCTTACTTTAAATTCAAGTAGGAGGAGCTCACCTTTGTTACTAGCTCGCTAAAATATCATTCAAGTATGAGTAGGTTATGTAAAAATCGCCTATCAAATTAAGAAGACAGCCTTTGTAATCACGAAACTTTATTACATTTATATGAAATTGATTAAAATATCCTATTTATCAAATAAATTTGTACTTCCCGCGGTTATATTAGACCAACCAACTCATTACGCTGACGCAACTCCAAAAAAGAATCCCCCAATAAATCCCACTGAGAGACAACTGTTCTTCTTGGCGAAACGTACCACCTTGTCTATTATTTCTTGACTCCTTCCTATAGCGTCTTTAACTTTGTCCCAGTTCACATTTATGTAGCCTAGTTCACTAGCGAAATGGAGTAGTATTACACCCCCACCAAGACCGAATGCTGCAACCTTACCAATCTTTGCAACACCTACACCAGCTATCCAACCACTGATGGTCCCTAATATCAAATCTTTACTATTACTCTTCGAAATCTTATTGAACGTGTCATCAAAAAATGCTTTTTCTTTAGGTTTTATTTCTTCTGTCTTAGAAATATTACGCAAATCAAAGTCTGGTATGGGCTTGGCCATTTGATGTCATCTTATATTGTTTTATTTTCGATTGTATTAATTGATAATGATTTTTCAAATTATATTGAATTTTTTCACGTTAACAAGATTTGTATTGAAAAAACTATCATTCTGTTATTTCTAACGTCATTATCATTATACTCTATGGAGACCAATGTGTTATATAGATTGGACTCTATAGCGTGGGATATAGATGACAAGATGGCGACGTTAATAAATGTATAAAAACTATTGTAAATTAAATCAAACCATAAAGTACATTTTAAAATAACTAAAGACATGTGTAACTGTAATAAGATCAGCTACTGTTTTTACAATTTTTGTTATGTAAAATTGTACTTTATTGATTTAAGGTTGATGTCGATGTAATTTACAATTGTTATTTTATAATATCATTGAACTTGCCATTTTTAATGTCCACAAAACTCAAGATAAGAACTATGGAGTTGGAGACGTGAGCTAATCTTATACGGCGAAAAGTTGAAAATCTATTATATCTCAAGTGATCAGTTAAAGAAATTACATTATATAATACTTTAACAGTCCTTTATTCTTAATTCATGATTAAACACATAACTTTTGATGCCGTTTTAATGAAAATTACTAGAGCGCCACCAATTTGACGTCTCCGCACGAACACTTTTACTCCTGATTAGATGGTTCCCCTACTACCCTCTACTACTATGTACAAAATATAGAAAATTAGAAAGGGTTTAATTATTAAGTACTTTCGATTCATTTAACATTACATAGGTAGACATTTACAGATGATTCATTTATTGTTTTAAAACTTATCTATGACACAGCTGTCTACTGCCGTCAGTGTGAATAGGATTAAAATAGATCAAACCATTCCGATAATTAACTTAGAAAAGAGTTACGTTAAAACTGGCGCTTTGTAATGTATATTTTGTATTATCTAAAGCCCATTCGTTTTTTTGATGAAGAATTATTCATATATTTATAAGTCTTTACTTCTATCGGCAGTCCCACCACTGCCAATATTTTATCAATGGAACAAATTTCAAATCACTGTCCTGAAGATATATGTTTTTATAGATCAGAGTTTCTTAACGGGAATGGGAACGATATTTCCTAATATGAAAATATATACTTAAAAAATCTGAATTTCGTATTTTATGGTGATGAAATAATTTCAATCTTTTTTCTATATTTAAATGAGGAATATTCTCCATCTGGCTCTCATTGTGCTTATCGAAAGGTTACTGAAAATTGCAAACATATAACAAACGGCAACTACATGCGCTACCTTAAAGCGTGGAGAAGGAACAGTGGGAAGGGTAGAACAAAAAAAATAAAACCAACTACAGCCGGTGAGCGTCGTGCTGTTTGCAAGACACTCACGAGCTAGTCATGCATATATATTAATTTCACTGAATGTATTTCAATAAAATCATATTTTTTTTCACTTGTTAGGTATTGTCCATATGATATCTAACTATAACGTATATGTACACGGCGCGGGCGTTACCGCCTAAATGCTTTGCGTCGATTAAAAATTAAACCGTGAAAAATATTGAACACCTATTAAAAGCTAAAATTAATAATAACTATCTAAGTTTAAACGTACAAAGAGGTTTTATTTTGTTATAAAATTTTTAACATCTGCGATGTTACGGCTGCCCGGGTGCAGAATACTGCGAGAATTTCAAGTCTTATCACAAAATGCAGTAATTTGTTTATTATCGCGAAACTGATTTGCATGGGGCTTTAATCCTACTTAAAAAAAATCATACCCAGGCAGCCGATATAGTTATCGACGACCTGCCAAGCGAAAATCCTATTCACCGTATAAAATATATATTTCCACTTCAAATTTATACTACAGGCGAGTTTAGTGGTACACGACCGATTAAAATGATTATCGTAATCGAAGCAATATTAAAATTGTAATTTTACATACTATATGTACATATCAATCGATAAAAAATCAATCAACTCGCTATGTAAGTGTATGTGATTGCAATTTATCGATTTTCATATCTAAATCAAAGCGTACAGCTTTTTAATATAATACACATCACATTAAACATATTACACATTGTAATACGGTATACAATAATTATATTTTATAATATATAATACATATATTGGTATTCATTATTTTAGATTATAATATATATCGGTCAGGTGCAACTGAACATCGTATATTTTCGCTTGTCAGGACAGACGACTGATAGTGAGTGTCTTATATTTTGTCTAAATATAGAAAATGCCACGTCACGCACCCACACACATAAAAATTTAGTTTTTAAGTAAACGATTGATCAGTACAATGATAAAATTAGTAGAGATTAATATTAAATCCGTGTGGCACGAGAACAATACAGTACGTTTCAAATGATATGTGACACACGTTGCTCGAATACATACATGCGAAATAATTATTATATTTTGCTTAACATTAACTGCCAAGGCAACTTTTTTCAAATGTCAAGTTTTTAAAGAATTGGCGATATATATCAGTATTTTACAATTGAAATTTAGAGGGAAAACATATTTGATATACAAAAATATATAATCAAAGTAGAATATACCGAAGTACAGCATCACCTACAAGTGGCGTTCAAAGTGTTAAAATTCAGACTGATACTTCGGTATTGAATCGTAACAACACATCAAGTTTATTGATTTTTGTTGAGAAATGCTGTTATATTGATTGCATTGAAGAGAAGGGACGAGTTGAGGAGAGGACAGAGGAGGCGAGGAGCGGTGGGAAGTACAAGAGGCGTAGATGATTAAAATGGGGTTTGTGTGTCTACTGTTAGTGTTACATCATTTTAATTTAACTTCAACTTTAACATGGTACTGCTTTGTTATAAAGTATACGATACGACGCATCCAAAGAAAGTAGGTTTTTATTTTGTATATGTATTGAGAATCTCACAAGATTTGTTATGTAATACTGTTTTTTATTTCTTGAATGTTGTCAAAATTTATTGCAATCATACAACTTTAATGTTTTTATATTCGTTTTTCAAATACCTGTTATTTGCTTTCGCCTGATATCAGCTAAAATGTCGATATAAATATCTTCATTTTAATAATACAAAACAGCCTATTAGAAGTAAACAAATATAATATAATTACAAATTACTAGATTTTCTTAAATACAAGAAAAAATTCGTCTAAGTAATAAATAGTAAATGGTGCTATAGAGACTCGAAGAATATGTTTCTAAATTCCATCTATAAAAAAATTAAAGAGCCTTTACGGTGTATAAATGTGATATATCGAAGTTAACTTATTTCAAAGCCGCGAGAGAGATGCCGGATCGCCGAACCGAATGGAAAGAGAAACGAAGCATAATCACAGCCGATATATATGTTTCACATCAAAAAAATAGATGAATCAGATACAATTAAATAGGTTAGTAATAGCGAATAATAATGTTTCATTATTTACAGATAATCTAAACGTCGCTATAAACCGAGAAAGGAGTTAAAAACTTTAGGTGTCTTTTCCTAGAGATAATCTATGCACACTTGAGAGACCTAAAAGCTATATTGAGCACAGATAGTCTCAGAAAAAAACACCTAAAGTATACATAGGTTTACTTCTTACATAGGTATTCGAGTAATCTGTGTAAACATTATATATGAAACGTACTGTATACAAATATAAACACGCCACACCGCAACTCTGCACCCGGCAGATTCGATATTCACCCTTATTTCTATGTAGATGACGTTCAAATTCGTATTACACACTGTAGGAACTTAGTTACTCTATTGCACTCGATATCGCTGTCTTAGTTCCCGTTGGTGGGAAAAGGATGCTCTATATCAATATGGGTTGAAGGTTGGGAGATATGGCAAGGATCGTAATCTATTACAAATTATTATATATAAATAATTGAAAGCCTCGAGAGGACATTTAACCCAGCCGGTCAGAAGCAAAGGAGTTGAAATTACTATGCACGAGTTTAATTAAAGACTGAGTATTAGAAGAGTTACTTTCGTCATATTATATGTAGTCATAAAAGCATTATAAAGCAAACTTTACGTTATTTTATTGTCAGAATCGCAAATCGTTTAAAAATATTGATTTTTATAGCAAAAGACCCTAATAGTTGATTCGCAACATCTGCATTTCTATTATTAACATGTTATATTTATTGCAGTGTGTTAGTGACACGTTATTTCTCTCACTCCAACAAACGCGGTACCGTCGTAAGGAAAGAGCGAGACAAATGTACGACACTATTTTCGTTTTCGCCGATGTATACGGTCGCGTATATCGCTCAGTTGCCTCATGGATTATTGCGATGTTCCAATGGCACTGTTTCAGATTTCCATACAAAGAAACTGGAGTCTTTTGATACCCCCGGATCGGATCACGCGTATTTTTTTCATACATTCCGGAAAGGTTAAAATAACAAGGGCGCATGTCACCTCTTTAATATAAAAACGGGTTATATCCTAAATTGATCTTTTAATAACTTTCAAAATATGATTTTTTTTCAATTTATTTACTATTAAAAGCGCAAAAAGTGGCATGCTTTTCGGAAAACAAAATTGTGTTATTTCACGTATATGTTTTAGTTAAAGAGTTAGAGGCTTTAATTTCCTTGCAATTGTTTGACACAGATTACGAATCATTGCCAAGTCTAACTGGGAGGTATTTTTTTTGTATCATTCAGTCTTAGAACTAGTATTATCGACAGTTAAATTATTTATAACTGCAAAATGTTTAGTCACTTGTTTACCGATCGCATATTATTCTTTCATACATCGGCTTAATAATTCGATAAAAAGTGATCAAATATTTATAGGTAACAATAAATAATAAAAGCAATATTGTTTGATTTCCTTTCATAATGAAAGGCTTTGAAATTAGACCAACTGCCTATACGACATTTTTGAATGAAATGACAATTATTATTTATAGTAAATATCAAATAACCAAAAAGAAAATTGACAAAAAATTATTAATAAAAAAATGGATTGTCTAATAAAGCTGGTTTGCTGACGATAACTTTACGTGATAACGTCATAAGAAAACATTAATGAAAAATAACGGAAACCACATCCAGACGCTTAGGCCAATCGCGCCGCTATATCACTTCTTCAGTGCTCTATTTTGCACATTCGGCTCAGGCGGAACGTGACAATGAGTCATGCGTTTCCGTGCGTGCTGGCATCCATCGATTTGTAAGACGTTATCACAACAAAATTCATTTCTACATTCAATGCATTTCACTCCATTAAATTTATATTTAAGACTAATAATACAGTGGGATCGTGTTCCAATTTACGCTGTAACAATATATATACCCTTCCATTTTCAGCAAAATATAAACAAAAAAAAAGTATCTACGAACGTACGAATCAATTTCTTTACGCAAATTGTTGTCATCACGATTTTTGTAATGAAAAATCACAATATTGTCTAACCATCGTTGTCTTCATATTTATGTGCTTAATTTTATTTATAAAGAAAATACCTGGTGGTAAATAGAATTGAATTAATTATTCAAAGAAAATATGATAAAGGGACTTGTGAAACTATGCATATATATTCAAGTCTTATTGAGCATGAAGTAGTTAAGGTGACCATTTCCTTTTCTTTTGCGAATACAAATGTATAAAGCCGATTTTTATACGTACGTGTGTTACTTAGCACAGTATATATAATATACAGTGAAAACTCGATATAACTATAGTGAAAGGACCAAAAATATTCGTTAAGCCAAGTAATTTGTTACAATGAAATTGTTATATAGATAGTTATGCAAAGGTTATAAATTGAAACAACATATCAAGTAGAGGCCAATAATGAAATCTGCAATGATTAAAATGTTTTTATGAAGACATTTAAAAAATTCATTCGTAATGAAATGGTAAATATTGTATCAGCTTTTACTGGCAATTCTTGGTGATCTGAAAACGCAATAGTTTAAGAAATTTGTTATATTGAGGCTAGTTATATTAAGATTTACACTGTATATAATAAAATGTCCAGGTTATGAAATGCGTAATCATAAAGGAATATTTTTTCTGGTCTATGTATATATAAACAATGGCACTATAGACCAAATATTTTATTTACATTTTGGGCAATATTTGGTACATATTGAAAGCGGAGAGACATAAAATTGTTTCGGCATGCTAAGTAAAGCCTAAGGTATTTTAAAAGGTACATTGTGAAGCTTCAAGTTCAAACATCGTTAAGGATAGTCCGTTTATGCGACAACAGTAAGTGTATTTTTTGGGCGCGATACACAATGTTGCCAACCCTACAGTTTTTTTTAAAGATTAATTGTATTTACTGTTTAAAGATTAATTGTAGTAGTTATCCCCTCACATTTATAGCTTTCTATAATAAAGTATTGAGAACACGCTAGTTGGTCCCAACATTCAATTTAGGACCAAACAGAAAGCGATATTTGTCAGCATTATATTTCATGTCCTTTACTAACGTACCGATTAAAAACAATAAAGGACAAAAACGAAAAAAAAAACATTTCCAATATATTTAAAAGGAAGATGCAGTAAATTTAGAACGAATAGGGCTTTGTATCAGTAGTAATAAAAAAGCACAGCTATAGAAACATGCTGCAAATGATAAGCATCCGATTAAGGTCCCTTGCTGGGAATATGATTCCCCAGAGGGTTTTAGAGCCAGAATTGTTCCAGGAATATGCAGGTTTCCTCACAATGTTTTCGTTCATGAAAAGGCACACTGCCTAAATTTTACAAAGAGAACTTAGTGGTGCCTGCCCGGAATTCGAATATGTGACTTTAAACAACAATCCACATATCTGTTCGATGATCCATCAGAGCTATATTATATAGAAGTATTATTTTTTAGAAAATTAACAATGTAAAGTTGGCCACACAGTTTACACAGGGATTAAATTATAGACTTGGCAACACTGTGTACACAGAGTTCGGTAATAATTGAATCTGGATAGGTGGAAGTATGGGAGATGGGAACATCTATTTTTCTATTTCTTTTTGTATTACTAAATAAACTATTAATTTTATTTTTGCATAATCATTCTAAGTATGTATTGCCTTGTAAAACTTTTTATATTTGAATGGGAGGCAAGGGGATGATTTTGGTATTGATTGTAATTAGTAAAGGAGGAGGGGCATTTAGTATCGCAATCGATATACTCCGGACTCTATATGTAATGGTGTTTGGTACTATTACATGGGAATAATAAAGAATATAGTGGAATATGTAACTTTTGGAACTCGAAATATTTAATAGTACTGTAGTACGGTAAGATGTGAGAAATAAAAAACAGAAAGAACTACAATAAAATTATCTGAAGCTCTCCAATCATCGTTAGCACATATTATATTCCATAAGAGTATAATACCAACGACTTATACATGCATAACTAGTTTAACGTCTTCGGCTCATTAATCATATTATTATGTAATGCACAATATCAAAATTCAACAAAAAAAAACTTTAAAAACAACTGAAACTATTTTAACAAGGCAACTAGAAGTATCGCACAGATTTATTTTAGCAGCTCCATTAAAATGTATTAATTTTTATATTAACATATGATAAAAGTTGACAGAATTAATTGCTGCTGATATACACAGCCAGGTACGATATTGTAGCGTATGGTAAATTGCATTGCATGTAATAATAATTATTATTATATAGATATAAAAATGACGTAGGAACAGCTTGCCATATCTACACCTACGGTTGTTAGTTGAATTATTGTAACATCTCTCATTATGAGTCTATGAGCCGGCACTGTCTTGGATATTATTTCCGTGTATAAAGATAGTATAGCAGCCGAAACCAAGTTTCTCACTGTGAGTCTAAGAGCCGGCAGCGACTTTTATACGTTTACTATTCCCGTGTAACATGTTACACCGCTACGATGAGTTTGTGGCATAAGGGGGTGTCGGGTTGTGGTCATCAGACGGGCGCGGGTTGCGGAGTGCGGGGCGCGGGCGCGGGGGCTGGGTCGGGCGCTGCGTGTGCGGGCACGGGCGAGGCGTGCTGCTGTAGAGGCAGAGGCGCAGCTTGTGGCGCCGGCTCACCGCGCTCCTCTTCCTCCTCATAGGCATAAGGCCGGTAGGGCCGATACAGCAGTGGCGGTACGGTACGAGGCAGCGCGTAGGGTAACGCGTGAGGCGCATGTAAAGCCGCAGCCGCAAGCGCGTCGCGCGCACGTGACTCCTTCTCTCGTGCGGCACGTTCCCGCTGCTCCTTCTCTCGTTGTTCACGCTCTCTGAAAATAAAACAGGTTTTTTTTTTTAATTTTAGCACTACAATTCTGTTATCCTGGATGTGAAAATGATTTTTGGTATATTTGCGCACACAATTCATGAAACTATTAATGATTTTGTATGATTTGCTTAGATTTTATTTCTTTTCACATTACGAAAATAAAAAAAGGAGATAGAAAATATCAGATAGATTTATAATGTCAGTTAAGTTTTGAGAAATTAGGATACATCGAAATAAATAAAGAGGAAAATGTCGAAAATATATATTTTATATTTCCATAATGAGCTGTTCTTTTATTATTTTTCAAGGGAAAATCTCTTTTCAAAAACCAGGAGCTAATAGCTGGCTACTATGACATCATGTGACAATTCCATTGACCCTAATATCTTTCTCCCATTACTTTTAGATCTTGATGGAACCACTCTCCCTGTTTACATCGCTCTCATATACAATTTGGCAGTGATAACCTGGATGAATTACAAAATATAATGTCCTAAATGCCCTGCTGGAAATCGAACCTGAAACATCAACTAGAGCAGGCAGCTTATTTGGCTGTTCTCGTATCTTCGCCCGTCTAACTGGGAATTTATAAGTTCTTAGAAGAAATGAAAGCATCAAACGATGGATAATAAATGTAAGCGATTTTAAGTTTACTTAGTGTAAAGTTAAAATTGCTCTTGTCGACTAAGGAATTGATAAAGGTATATTTAATGCATCACTTATATATATAGTTCAATATTTAATATGAAATTAGTGTCAACATTTTTTACCCCATTATTTATGTACAGTTTTAATGATAACATTAACACAGTGTATAAATAATGGGGTATTTTTTTAACATTATCGATATAAACAAAAAAAAGTTGTATTTCATATTATTCACACCTTGATGAAGTTTTCATTTCTGTTGAGTGAACTTAATCACACAACGTTTGGTATTGTTTTTATTTGGTGTACAGTTTGTAAATTTCTCTTTATGAGGATGATAAGTCACCTTTCCCTTTCTCGTTCTCTTTCCCTCTCCCTCTCCCTCTGTAGAGCGATTTCCTTTTCTCTGTCGTCGTGCACGGAGTGGTGGGGTGTATGAGAGGGGTGCGAGGGGTGCGGCGGGTGCGGGTGCTGATGCGGGTGCGGCGCGTGCGGCGCATGCGGCACGAGGGGCAGCGGCGGCGCCAGCGGGGGGTACAGCGCATAGGGCGGTATCCAGCCGACACCCATACCAACCCCGACGCCGCTGCGGAACATACGCTCCAGGTACATTTGCTCCTCCGCCGCAAGCCTGTACACATAATCATTAATTTATATATATATGAGCATAGTGTATTATCTAGCTAATAACATCGCTAATTTAGAAATTTCTAATAGCAAATTTTACTGAAATGCCATGTGAAAATGAAACAACCAATGATGTGTAATTTTTTGGTCCCACAGTGTCATTTATGCCAATAAGACTTTTTGTCAAAAGAAATTATAGACTAGATATATATTTTAGAATATACAGCACATTTTTATAAAATTTTGAATTGGGTTATTATTTATCCATATCAGTCACATGACCTTGTTGTAGAGGTGTCAAAACACTCAATTAATTCTAAAGTATTATAGTAACCCGATTGAAAAATCATATTATAATTTGATTTTTTCTTTAGACGATAAAAAAGCTTGGGATCGAATATTTATATATATATATATATAGCAAATTGAAGTAAGGTATTATTGTTCATCAATTAAACGAGACGAGTTTGTTGTAGGTACTTCGCAACGAAGCGAGAGTTAAGTACAAATTCAATATTAAATAATATGCAATGTTTTCCTTTGATAGCTTTCAATTAATTATCCCTCTTTCTATCGGCAAAATGAAGAAATGTCACCACATTTACCCACACTTATTTTGCTGTACTACTTACTCATGCAGGGTATTATATCATCACAAAATTACAGGAACCAAAAATCTTACAATTCCCTCGATTTTTGTCCAAATATATCTATATGCAGTACGAGTATACCAACACACTCTTTATATTTTAGCCCCTAAGGACAGCAATTTTATATGGATGCTAACTCAGAGCCGATGGCTTAACGAGCTCTGTCCAACTCTTGGTTTCTACCACAAATTTCTAAACCGAATAATTTAATGAGATTTTACAACTCCATTTCAGGATTTGAAGTCGAACATGTGATTGCAATAATCTAAAGTATAGATAGTAAAAGACGCAATACTCTAGCAATTATATGCGATTATTATAGAGACACACAATATACGCTGTTTTTTGTAGTATATAAACCTTTTATAAACTGTGTAACCTTTTATGTACTCTGATTATTAAAATTAGAGCTAAATCACAAAATATTTACCTGTATTGCAAAGCGGCTGTAGAGTATATGGAAGGATGCGCGTACGGCGAATAAGCTGTAGGCTCTAATAAAGGAAACGATGCCGCGGCCGGGTGCGCTAACCTGTATGAATGTTTAATAAAATAAATAAAAATATATGCATACATAGCATCACGCCTCATTCCAATAGGGACAGGCAGAGATCACGTCTTTACACTTGCCACGGTCCTTGTATACCTCCTTCGCTTCTTTCATTCTGATTAAACCTTACATACAAGTTCATCAGTTTAGAGTACTTTTGACCTACCCCTTATTTAAAATATCCTGGATTTGGTCTAGGAACGTTCTCTCTCTCCTTGGTCTTCCTCTTCCAACTTTCCCATTCACACTTGATTCAAAAACCCCTTTTGTCAGTCTCTTTTCATTCACATGTAGAGACGTGCCCAAATCATTTAAGCATATCATTTTCAATTTTAGTCACTACATCTTCGTTTATACCATAACATTCTCTTATCACACTGTTTCTTACTTTGTCATTCAGTTTCAATATACTCATATTTCTCAACGCACTCATCTCTACCGCATTTATTTTACTTATATGCTTCTTCTCCCGTATCCGAGACACCACCAAGCTATTCATAAGGGCGTGTAGAGCACCATTTACAATATTCCCTGTATTCACTCTCCTTTCAATATCACTTTCACATGTTCAGGAATGTATAGAAATATACTTAAATACGAAAGTAACTTGTCTATATATACGAGTATGTTACGTTTTCAAATCTTGGTAAACGAAGGAGGTGGATTCATTTTTCTTAAAAATGTAATTTGAAAAGCGATGTATGTCTTAACCTATCAATTCTCATCTTCATAACGTCCTCGCTGGGGCATTAATTGCAGCGCCAGCAGAGGTCCCGGGTGTGATTCCCAACAACGCATATTAGGATATTATATCTTTTGTCTATGTCTAGATTTCTTAAAGGGTTTGACCAAGCAAAACTCTGTTTTCTGGTATATGTTGTATTTGTGTGATGTATGTATGTATCTGTGGTTTTATACGTATGAAATTGATTCATAATTAATGATTGATAATTTATAATAAAGAAATAAACATTTTATGTTTAACTGGACATTATCAAAATCAAAACACTCTTTATTCAAGGAGGTACAAAGAGCACTTTTGAATCGTTAGCAGTCTGTCTTTTGCTACTTCAACCTCTGGTACGGAAAGTTGATTCTGCTGATTAAAATTGTGTATTTCGCTATTTTTGCTGAATAAGTAAATATTATTACGGATATATAAATGTTATTCAAAAATTATATATATAACGGATATGGACTTAATTATTAGTATGGACTTGATTTATAGAAATTGAAGGTATCATTGCTCAACCTCTAGTGTATAGTATAGTTAGTTATACGATACGACTACTGGCGCATAGGTGTAAGTCCATGCTTTACTAGCAGAGGTCCGTGGTTCGATTCCCGGTAGGGCGAATTGCATTCTCTAATTTATCTGAGACTGTACCGGTAGGAGGCGGCGGTCCTAGCCAGTTAGCACCCTACGAACAAAGATATACCGCCAAGCAAGGGATTTGTATTCCGGTACGATGCTGTGTAGAAACTATAATTGGTAAATTGCATCTTACCAGACTAGCACGTTTCCATCCTAAACTGTGTAATCACTTACCGTTTGGTGACATTACGGTCAAACGCTAATCTTACAATGACAAAAAAAAAATTGTAGCGGTTCCCAGATTTTTTTTCAGCCAAGACACAATTAGGACATTCCTAAAACAGTGAAATACATAAAAATCGTGAAACCTAATGACATTTTCAATTTTATTTACTCACCGATCATCAGGTCGGTAGGGTTGAAATCCGCTGGCTGGAAGGTGGTGTGGTGAAGCGCGCTTGGGGGGCACAGGCGGAGGCTTATCCTTGTTGCCTTCTCGCTCTGCGTTTGGTGTCGCCGTTCCTACACACTCGCGAGATCAGCAGCCAAGCAAGGTACCGTCAGCACAAAAGTTGCCTAACGCTTTATACAATTTAAACATCTGTTTTTGTTACCTACATATTAAACTGAGCGATAATATTAATGAAACAAAAACACAAATATTTTTTACGTATTCTATATACAATGGTGGTGATTAAGATAAGATTTCCAAAAAATAGTATAGGACAAGCAATTCTATAATTCAGGCAAGATTTGTGCTAACGTATTTCAATTTACGAGAAAAACACGTGCAAAATTTATATTTATTTAATACTTTTTCAGTTTGTAATTACGATAATATTCGTTTAAATAATAAAGCCTAGTATAAAATACGACAAAGTATAAGAATAAATCTTATTTCAATAAATACAAGGACATTTAACACACTTAATTAAACGCATCTGAAAGAAACCGTTAACATATTAATACTAATTATTTATTTATAATATATGATATATTTGCTAATATGTTATGTTATGCTGGAAACACAGGTTATATATTATACATAACTTTTTTAAATATTTTATAAACAAATCCGACTGCTTTGTAAATATAGAATGAAAGTTAACACCTCTATGGTACGTAGTTATTAATGGACACATTCGTATCGTTTCACAGTATGGACATTGAAACCCAACAAGTGCATGCTCTTTCAAAACTAAAAACAACTCGGAGGGAAAACGCTCGAGTAACTGTAACATTTAATTTCAAAACAAGAGTTATTTTCAATATGAAAATCTTAAAATCATTAAACAAACCTATTAAAGAAAATGACCAGCAATATTTAATGAATAATTTAAATATTATTACTTGAACAATTTAGCTTTACTTTGCAAAATGTTGCTTATTTCACTGCTCACCTAGTAATACACTCGAAAATTAAAAATACAGACAAATTGATAACCTCCTCCTTTTTTTAAGTCGGTAAAAAATGGAAATAGTTGTAAGTTTTAGTATTTTCTATTAAAATTAATATCATAAACATTAAAACATTTACATTCCTATATATTATAGATTAATAACAGGCCGTTAAGATTTAAGTGCTGAAAATTGATTTCCTTCAAAACATATGGATATGTAATAGGTCATTGCGGGGATAATATTCTCCATGGTTAATATTCCCCATTGCAATGAAATGAAAATTTATTTGGTTACATGTATTCGTAGCCGATCAGAGAGAGAGAGAGTGATACATTCTGTTTAGTATAATTCATATGTCAGGTCTCACAATTTCCTTATTTGTATTAAATTTCTTATTGTATATACTAATGTTACGAGGTTTAGTTAGCATATCGGTTTCATATGTGAAACCGATATGCTTGTTACGCGCTTTAAATGATTATATTTCTAGCTTAAATTTAGCTTCTTATATTTACACAGTTGCTCAAGCGTCGGGAGTAGGAGTTAAGCACGTGCGACTCACCATCTTTGACGTCGGGGCCCGCGTTCTTAGCGAGCGTTCGTAACGCCGCCGCGAACGGACCGCCCTTGTTGGGTGCCAAATCTGTGCGTTTGGCAATTTTACTAGCGCTAACACCTAGAAAGAAAGAGAAGATTGTGAATTTTCTATTATTAAAATCAAGGTGGTTTCGTGTATTTTTTAAGTGAAATCTTCTTTAGGCACGCTCTGCACTTCATTTTATGGCTCTTAAATGAAATTGAGCCATCACACTTGACTTTATATAACTCGATCGACCAAGGGTGACGAAAGTTATAGTTATAGTAAATGCTATACTTTAAGCCATAATTTACACATACTTATTCTTATGTATAAGGTAAGTAGAAGCCCATTAACGTCCTGCTAGGTATAGGCCTCCTCAGTCGAAGGAGAGAGGGTTATTAGAACATAGACACACCACGCTGCTCCACTGCGAATTGGCAAGCATAGTTACACAAGTGCCCTCTTTTCCTTCACTCTTATAGTCCGACATGACCGGAGAGAGATTCCCGGCATCGGGAAAATATTGAGAAGGTCTTATTAGAAAAGTCAATATCCATTTTTGAAATGGCCCGAGCCGGGTCTTGCACCCAGGACCTTATGTCTGCGGCCGAACATATTAACCACTAGAACAACGAGGCAGTCACTTATGTATACCGTAAATGGTTTTTTTTTTATTTTATGAATATAGAACAACTAAAATATGTGCTATTTCATGTAATTATATTGATTTCGTCTTGATGAAGTTTTTTTTTTCACTTCTATCGCGTGTAGGAATTAATTAGTAGAAAATACAGAACAATCTTTCACGGTTTAACAATAGTGGAAGTGGAAATTACGAACAAAACATTTTGTTCAAAAATATAATGTAACATTAATTCAAATACATACATACATGAATGTTGCAGTAGTAATGACTATTTATTTCATTCGATTTTGACGAAATATACGAATTATTCTTGTTCATCATCATCAGCAGTGCAAAAGTCTATGATTAGTATTTAAAACGATTAAGTATGCATTAGGACATTAAACTACTGATGCCAACATGACATGATAGGACATTAAGCTGTAGCTTAATTTTTATATTAATATAGTTCAGAATTTACACAGAAGGAAGATAAAGTAAATAAAGTTAAAATACATGTATATTTTAAAGTCAACAAATTTCTGCAAAGTCACTACATCTGTCCCAGTCACGATGGAAAGTAGGAAAGTTTTTTCTTAGGAAAAACAAAGCTATTAATACCGTTAATAAAATCGTGACTAGACATTTTTGTACTAATAATTTAAAGATTCCGTTCTTGAGCGCGAATATCAGCTGTGCGATAAAATTGGGAGGGACAACCTATATTCGTTATTAAAATCAAGTTTTACATTTACATATACAGGCAGTAATGATATTAGGTGAAAATAATTAAAAGGCATTTGCTTATGATAAAATTCCGTAAAAAAGCAATGGTTGAATATATTATTAGGTGGAATATAAATTAAGTTATTAGATTCACGAACTATTTCTTTGATAAAACCAGAAGGCAAAAAGAAACTCTAAAGTAAAAGTATAATATACACTATAGTTTCTTACGTTAAAAGCAAATTTACCATGACATAGTAAAGATGAAGGTATTAGGATATTAATCAAGACTCCGAAAAGCGGTGTCTAACAGGATGGTAACACAAAAGAATTGAAAACAGTAACTTCTTTTCTGACCTTTTACCAAGGCTTAAAAAGTTTTACGGCATCTAGCAACTTTTAGAATAGGTAGAGGCCTCGCACTGACAGCGAGCCGACAAATTGTTTCCGCCCGAAATGCTTTTAGGGCGATATTCGATCAGGACAGAGAATTGAATTACCGAAATCGGAAATAGACAACTGGAGTTGAATGTAAATGTGAATTTGACCGACGCGCAATCGAATTACACTTCTGGTTTTTACTTATTTCGTTTACAATGAAAAACACGGTTCGATTTTTCGACATGAATCCTTCCATTCAACATTTATAGAGAAACGCCGAAATCCACCAATACCGTTGGAAACAATTCAAACTCAAAAAGGTACTAACTATTTATCTAATATTGCGTAACATTGAATATCTGTTACTCGCGAACTTTACGGGCTAAAATCACACTGACACTTTCTTGCATTTGCTTGGGAATCGCAGTTTGCCATATGAATATCAACTCCTGCAATTTATTTATCATATGTATACCAATTGTTTATGAATTGTACCTGCCATTTAACAAAAACCAATGTAATATTATTAACTTATAAATGACGTATACAAATCTAGTTTGAAACAAGTGATAACAATGAAGACAACAAATGTCGAACAAGTTTTGAACTTATGAGAAGGGTAGTAAATAGCTTTACAAACTGCTACATTTTAATTGGTTATTTCAATAGAAAAAATGTTGATATAAATTTGACGGCCTCGCTGGCTTAGTGGTGCGAGTATTCGCTTTGCTAGCGGAGGTCCCGGGTTCGATCCCCGGTAGGATTAATTTAGGAAATTATATTTTCTAATTTGTCTGAGTCTGGACTGGTGGGAGGCTTCGGCCGTGGCTAGTTACCACCCTACCAGCAAAGACGTACCGCCAAACAAAGCGAATTGTGTTCCGCTACGATGCTGTGTAGAAACCGTAAGGGGTATATCGCCTCTTAACAGATTAGCGCGCTTCCATCTTAGACTGTATCATCACTTATCATCAATTGAGATCACAGCCATGCGCTAATCTGTCTGTAATAAAAAAAATATATCTGCAATGCCTTATATGGATAGAATTTAATACACTGCAGCTCGTAATTGTGCTAGCTCCATCAGGGCTATACCACACTCTCACATAACACGGAACCGGAAGCTCAGGGAGCAGGGGTGGGAATGGCTGCCAAAATATTGCCTTATCAACCGTGATCTTATATATTCCTTTAATCGGCAAGCCATTAGCAGATTTACTGGTTCCGCAAATATCTATTTAAGGTTAAATATCATTTTATATCATAGAAAACGCATATTCCTTTTCCTTATATGGAGAGAAAAAACTATAAATTACTACTATGCGAACATTTTATTTAATAACAAAGTTTCCAAATCTACCTTAAAATTTGAGTAGAATGAATTTAGGCGCAGTAAAAATACTACATTGGCCAAAATATGCAAATATTACAAATCAACCTTTTGATTCTATTTTTTTATTGGTTTTTGCTTTTCCTCAGTGTTGATTTGGTTATAGATATATCACCAAAAATTTATGCAGACCAATGAAAATCAAACAATTAATATAAAATTAAAATTCATCTAGCACCTACTTTAAAACTCATGTCATATTTAAACGTTTAAACCTTTTACATGACCTTACAACGCTGTACAATTTTCGCAAATAAATCACTAAGTTAATATTTGAAGAAACTGTATTAACTTAAAATCATATAATAGTGTAGAATTCTTGCGTTATTTTTATTGTAAACAAGTTCTATTTTCCTGGAGAATTGTATACTTTGGTCTTGACAAAAAGTGTTGTCAATAAAGCTATTTGTTAAAGGTTGCGTACCTAGTCGATCCTCCAATTGACCCCTTCATTAGGGAGACGCTCATTCGTTACGCGATAGCGTCATCTCAGAGTCCGCAGAAAACATTTGCCGTTTGTCATTTGACCTTTTTGTTCCAACATTTTTTAATGTAAATGATGATGCAATTTTTACATCTTAAGCAATATTTTGATTAAAATTAATTTATGAATGTATTTATTATTTGTTTTTCACATCGTTCTCACGTTAGTGCTAATGACAAAGAAGTTACATTAAAACAATAAAGCCAAAACCTATAATACCACCAAATATACAAAGAAACATTAAAGTTTTTGCCCAAAATAAATTTAACTTCTGAATTAGTATCTGTATTAACGTTAAGTATCATCCATTACAAGATTTACAAGGTACATTAAACAAAGATATGCAGAACCGCTGAAGTACTCCGGAGGCGATTTGTATAATTCTTTTTTATACTCTGTATTTACGTGTACAAAAAGAAAAATAAGTGTATACGAAGTGTGAAAGAGAATAGTATGATTTGAAACCATAGTTACCATGGTTTCTTGGTAAAACAAAGGTAATGGGGAGTACGAGAAGTATGATAAGAAAAACGTTATTTTAAGTAGCGATTTAGACAACCCTGACATACTATGAGTAAGATGAGGGTCAATATCGTTTAACCCCACAATTGACTCTACGTATTAAAGTGACCCGCGCTATTACATTGAGTGCTCCTCTCACGACCCAATGTTTCTTTCAATTAAGATTACTCGATACCGTCATAAATCTATTCAGTGACGTCCTCATACGGTTTCAAGCATTTGATATACTTGGTAACTTGAAGTTTACTGACCAATGTTTTATATGTCTCGGATTTATAAATTAGATAAACATATAATAATATAAAACACAAAATTTAGAAGCCATCCAACTGATGTGGCCCCAAACCATTCCAATAGAAAGACAATGCTAGTGAGATAGTTTTAGAACACTAAGCTCCCATCATTACATCTTAAGAATTTATTTGGAATTTAGCAGAGTGACTCTTTTCGCATGCAAACATTCTCTAAGTACGGATTTCCCTAACTTTCACGGGGTCGCGAATTACGTGAGTAATAACGCAGGTAAAAGATATTATTAGATAAATGTTCTTTTACCATGCGGAAGCGAATTCGTGTAATTAAAGCTATAAGAGACTTCTTTAACTTCAAACACCTGTTCTTTGTTCCTTTTCAAGACTCAATCGCATATATCTTGAAAAGTAAACTTCATAAAATTCGTGATTTTGTTAAGCCATTATGGCTGTCGTTGTCATGAAAAAAACAATTCATAAATTTTACCGGTCCTAGGTTCTATCCCAGGAAATTTTATGTATTAATTCGTCTGAGACTGGTGGGAGGCTTCGGTCGTGGCTATTTACCACTCTACCAGCTATAACAAGCAATAAAATTACATTTCGTGACAATGCTGTGTAGAAACTATGTGAGGTAAATTACATTTTACCAGGTTCCATCTTAGCATCAGGACATTACAGTAAATCAGTAAAAATTATATATGAGTAATACAATATTATATAATCGAAGCTTAAATTACTCCACGTAAACAGCCAAACGTCTTTTGATTGTATCATTAGGATTTAATTTTTCCTTTGGACCATTAAACTACATAAAACTAAATACCATCGTGTATTTAGATAAAATATGGGGGAATGCTTATGGAGCTGTTATTATTAGAATATTATGGGCACAAAGTCGCTATCGGGGAATTTTCCAAGCAACGACAATGGTTGGTCTTAACTAATATATATGAAAACATTCACAGCTCTATTTTACAACTTCTGCTATTAGTTCACACTTCCTCTATACGAATATATATTTTTTTTTAATTTTTAATTGATAATAAAATATTTTTTATTCAATTACTTTACGTTGCATTTTTTATTTTTGCACTATATGACACTTGATATTAATACAATTCAACGAAATATTAAATTATATAAATATACAGTCGGGTTAAAAGGTTTCTTTCTATCGACCACTGGCTGCATTACTCGGTATTGCTTGAATAACAATTGAACCGACGATATATAGTTAGCCATACTTTAAATTCAATATTTAAAAGTAAAGTTACGTATATTGAGATTGATCAGCAATAACGAAACCTTCTTAAGCAAAGGAACCCACTATGTTTTAGTTCCAATTGAAACAAAACTAAGTCCTTAGGTCATAACTGATAATCATGTTAGCTTCCCCAAAACAATCCTTGTTTGTTACTGGTGTATCTATTTTATCTGTTGTTCTTACCACACCACGTTCGTCTCTATGCAAATTTCTATCAATGTTTATTTACCTGTAACAAAATAAAAAATATATTAGAAACAAGAGGCATCAAAACACACGTCTTACAATATTTTTTTATAAAGTCATAAACAATATTTAGTAACGCATCATCACATTTCAAATTCAGGTAATATTTAATTTAACAAATCTCCAACTAACAAAGACGTTCTAGACAAATCCCTCAATCAATTGAGAATAATATATTCAAAAATATATAGAAAAATCCTAAGACAATTTAAAGCATTACATTAATAAAATAAATTAAAACTTATATTTTAATGATGATGGTAAAGAAGGACACTAGACTGAGCATGCTGTGGGTTCTTCTCAAAACAGAACGCGCAGTCACACTGATAACTTTTGAGTCTACTTTTCGTTCTCTAATATCATCATCATTGTACTTTAGTAATAATTATGAAAAGTATATTTGACAATTAATTAATATGATACTACCACGAAAATTTTGTGTTCTTGCGTAAGATGATTATGTAGAGCATATTTCGATTTTATATTTATACTTTTTCTATTTGTGTCAATTGAAAACGATACTTGATGATTGACGAGGGCTGTACAAATTGGATATTGCCGGGAAACGGCGTTGTAAATGTATATCGCTTCCATTCCCCTCTTTTCCAGATCAAATGGTATACCAATTTGCTTGACAACTGCACTTAGTTTACAAACCCTGAAGTGTTATGAATATTGCTTTTACTTCTAAATATTATACTGGTACGATTTAATTTGCGTAGGATTGTTTTGTACCATATTCTCGTATAAACAAGGCTTTATTACAGCCGGCAGGGCATATTTAGAAAAATGTATTTTTTTAATTTCCTAGGTTTGACTGGTGGGAAGCACCATCAAAAGTTAGTTACCATACACTATAAAGAAGTAAATAGTCGTTTATAAAGTTAGCATGACATCATCCTAGTCTGTATCATCACTGAATATCAGGTAAGTGACAATTAAGATCCAATCTGTTAGCAATAAAAAATAATTACAATTAACCGATTATAGGTTCAATTTCTAATAATACCCGTATGAAGTCAAAAAACATAAACACGACAATGATTTTCGTACGCAGTTAATAATCATTAAATATAAATGGACCAGTTTGATATAACATTTTTAATAAAATTGCACGGAAATAGACATTCTATGGCATTATTTTATAAAAATAACTGATCGTTGGGTTCAGCTAATGTTTAGTGAATCACGGCTCTTTTAGACATTCAGTTCCTTCACTTACGTAATGAAATTGAGCATTATTTGCTGCTTCATGCTATTCTGAAAAGACGTAGTACTTTACAGATCATCGATGTAGATCAATTGCGAACTGCAGTCAGTGCAGACAGTCTTATCACTGTTAAAATTACTATAATTAATATAGGGTCGACAGATTGCCAAATACAATACAATGTTATAACTATAACTACAAGGCGGCAACCCTTTACAGAGGGTTGTCAACGAAGCGGCAAGCGGTAATTAATTCAGTCTCAAGCGCTAATTTGACTCGACAGAAGTCACCACGCTGGGGCTGTTTAGGACCGATTTCATATTCGAAAGAGAATGCTTAATTTTAATAGTTCAAAGAATTACAAGTCTATTAGGCTAGAGGTCGAATATAGTGCTTTTCAATGCTGATCGTTTAAAATATAAATAATATACTTCTCTGGCTTACATAATCTCTACAAAGACTAGTAGAACTTTGCCGGAGAAGCACTAAGCATATTAAAGTTTCATCGCAAACATTTCCACGTACGTAAATCATTGATAATAAATTATTTGAATTTGAATGATTAAAAAGTATTTTAGATAGATTTAACATTTAAATAAAATATACAATATACAGGGAGACTGGGATCTAATAGAAGAATTTGAAAAAGAATAATAAATAATATTTTGAGGTGAATTACTTCCCTTAACTGGTTAAGACTAAAATAAAAACAGATATAGAAAATAGTTTTTATATTAATTCTAAACACGTGCCGAAAGAACGTCTGGTTTTTGAGACGCTAGTGAAGGATCATCAAGACCAAATATAGTCTGCGTGACACTCGGATGAAGTTATTACACTCGTCAATCAAGAGCGCTTTCTGGGGAGCAATAAAGTGGGAACTAAAAAAGCGGTTTATTTTTACGCCTCCCGATTAAATAGTTCAGCTAGACACCTACAAAAATGAATATTATTTCGTTTGTCCTCTATGCACTTCTATACTAGAAAAATACGCGTAGGCGCCTTTTATAGTATCCTCTTAATTGAATTTCGACGATGGCGATCAATTTCATATGAAGATAATCCATATGCGCTGGATATTTTATATGGCACAAGTGTTTGCGCAAACACATCTAAATTCTCTATAACTTTGTTCTCATAGTTGGGATAGCAAAGCTAAAATGACCGAAGAGGAATCAGGCCCTGAAACACCATAGCTTTAATCACACCATAAACTTCCCAAATTCTCAACCGATCCTGAGAGCTCATAATCCGTAGCCGAACAAATGCTTGCAAATGAGGCAATTAAACAGCAGCTAAGCGCCTGATAAAATAGCATTAAAATCGTTCATAAAGGGCAGCATAACTTTTTTGATATAATTTTTTTCTTGAGCTTTGATTACATTTTCTTGTTATTAATTCAATTTATTTAATAACGTCTACACATTTTCGTAGCTAACTAAAAATATCAAAGTAATGGTAATCAACTACAACAATTATTGATAAGAATCAAGGCATAAAAATTCCAACTGAAAAGGTCAAATACCTATCCTTAAGCTTCGAACTGTTAAAACAAACCGAATAGCAAAATAACTATTAAGTGTTAGAAAAATCAGGATAAACTAATGCTAGAAAATTTTAAAGTTCGTCGTTTCGAATCCCTTGGAAATATAGATTTCCATGGAATTCGAATCGACGACGCGGGAGATACCGCCGGGAATTGCTAGTAATTACTATAATATTAACTAAATACCCATATATGATGTTGGAAGTTTAATTAAAGTATACCAATTTGCAGCAAGTGGGCGAAAATACAAGTTGACACGAACAACAAGTGTGTATGTAATATATACATATTGCGGGTGAAGAGGTACGCGGCGGCGCAATACGCTACTCAGTTTTTTTCTGGCTCGGTACGTGTTATATACTTTCGCAGTTTTCGAGTTAATATTTAATTATTATTATTAGAATACTAGCTGATCACGTGAAAATTTGGGGAAATCCGTAATTAGTGAGTGGATATAGCGAAAGGAGTCGTTGTTAAATTTGGAGCCAATTGTAAATAAATTTTATGATCAATGGTTGTTTGCAGTCCATAAAGTAAGTGTAAACGGTGCATGAACACTATGTTGTAAATATTTTCATTTTAAAATGTGATGTGCAGTGGTTCATTGTTCTGTAATGAGACAATTATAATTCACTAAGCGTTATGGGGATTTTAAATCTCATACTGAAGTAAATCAATTGTATTCATGTAATACAATTGATTTAAATAGTAGTGAACCGATTCATAAAATCAAATTGTAATTTCATGCATACATTTACTAGTTTAAAGTCACTAAATTATGATATCCGCCTATTCTTTATACTTTAAGCCACCAACGTCGTCTGCAAATTTCCATTACAAGCTAGCGGCACGCCACCACCGCCCCCGAGCACCCTCTCGGCAAACAATAACGCTACAAATGGACCACTTTCATATCCATGAACAGACTGTCTCTCAGCGACTAAGCCGCCAGTCTTAATTTAAAAAAGCATTTTAATGTCAAAGTATATGCGCAGGTAAGACATAATATAAGCACCACAACTACCCTACCTAATTATGATTTATAAAATGTACATATTTTTTATTATACTCAAGTGGAAATGACTTTTAAAAATATACGCGTTTTCACACATTTTCGTATGCAGAGAGAGAAAGATCGAGAAAGGGCTACAATGACTTTGATTGACTGTTGCATAATTTTAATCGATTGCCCAGCGCACACCACGGAACATCTCCAGAAAAAATATTTACCCGGTTTTACAATATTTTTCATTTATCAATCTTACTGTTTTTAAAGACTGGTTGTCTGATTTTAAAGATTTGGTCAAATTATGTGACATGGAATTTTATATATATAGCTTATTATATAGATGAGATGATATTAGGAAATTAGATTTAAAAAAAAATACAACACCGAAAGACTAAGTGTAACACTGTGTTGACATCACGAGGAACGTATCTATTCGCCATTTTAAAACTTTTAGAATAATGTTTCACGGACTGCGCTATAAATAATCAACTTTAATACAATCTAAATAAAACATTACTTCATGCAAGCAATGCATCAATCAAATTATTATCTTCACATTATAATGAATCATAAATATTTGGATTACTACACCATTTATTGACTGATCATATTTGAGCTCTATAATTAGAACTCATATATGATCAGTCAGTGATTGATTGGTATTCGCAATTATCTTCACAGGTGTGATATCAGCGTGAAGTAACAACATCAATTTGCTACGTTTTATCGGGTGAGTAAGAGATTTTGAAGCCTGGGGAATTAGGGTAGAAAGGAGCTCAAACAGGGCAATACATTAGACTGGGCCACGAATCCTACATATATTCATGGGCGAATGGAATTAAATACATATAAGGTTAACTATATGGTCGTTTGCCGGTTTATTTCCATAAAAAAACCAAGCAGCTATAAAAGGAGGCTATGTAAATAACACTCTGGGCTTAAAGCGTATTTCTCGCTTAGCGGTTCAACGCACCCGTCACCCGCCGTGGCCGAGGATGAGAGGGAGGTTATTTTTTTATCGCCTCCGACGATCCGCGGGGTAAGGACACCCGTGCCATTTTATACGGTTATCCGGATAAGAAAAGGGTGACATTGCAAATTTGTTCCATTAGGAAAGATGAGGGGTTAATTATATGTATTTTTTGAAGATACCGAACAAAAATCAAGTCAACCATGCCATGTGCCTTCTTATTTATATAATAAACCATTATTTATATAAATTAAAGTCATATATCACAAATTATCGATAAAATTTCCGACTTTGCCTTAAAAAATAAATTTTTTATGATAGTTAATAAATAAAATTTCTCGATTTTATTTTTTAAAATATTGTTTCAGAAGCATTTACTTTCTGAGGTAAAATTCTTAATCTTCATGGATATGCATATCGAGAAACAAATTATGAAATTTATAATTAATAATTTATTGATGTTGATATGGGATGAAGATGTCGACTATAGTTAACATTTATATAACATTGCCGTTCGTTTAACAATATTATAACATTCAATGCAAAATGAGAACGAAAGCTCCAACATGCCATTTAAGCCAGAGATGTTCAATCAGTGAGCATTACAGTATCATCCCCAGCACTCAACACCATTACATCGAGGGTCGTTATTGCCAGCCATTTAGAGTCGATCATATCATAACGTTGACTCATGCTTGACATTTTTATATCTTTAGTAAAAACAAAAAAACATAAAAATACGGTCCATAAAATATAACACGGAAGTCATATTTTTTATGTGCACTTAATTTTGTTCTTACATACAGACCACATGTTGGATTAAACAAATGCTGGAGCAGGTTACAATAAATCCACTCACAATTTATGTATGTTATGTAAACTTTATAACAGGAGATATAAATTTATGAACAGATATAGAATCGACTACTCTAATGCAACTGTAATTAACTTCAATATGAAAACATAGATTATTCTATATAAAATTTAACGTCGAGCAAAATAAATAAGACTATCTATCCAACATTTAGAACGTTTATAAAATTAATTATGTTAGTTACATCCGTAAAATGTAATAACACCTTTTTAAAATGATATCATGTATAATTATTTGTCACCCATTATAATTAAGTATTATATTAATATAGCCGGCTTTATAATTATCCAAAGCAAACAAAGCTGTGCGAGGGGTGGTATAAATCGCGGACAGTAATTGTCGGCGGGCGGTGAGTGGCGCGACAAATCTGACGGCCATTTCCGACCGGATCACGTTACACCCCCAGCCTGTTCCCGTCGCCCGACCGACCACCCGAGACCTTTTGATTCGATGGCTTAAACGCAGAAGAATCATGTTATGTAAAAAAAGTCATCTACAAAAAATTAATATTGTAATATATTTATAGCAAATATAGGGTATACACGGATTACAGTCCTAGTTAAGAAAAAAAAAATTTTTAATTTCCATATGCTATTATATATTATGTAACCATATTGAACAAAATATCTAGTATCGTAGGCATGGAACCGATAAAATAAACAACTCGGATAAAATCTCTACAATGAATACAGCTTTGAATAGACTATAGAAGCGCAGAAATTTGATATCGGATATTAGAATCGTATTTAAAGAAGTTAATTTTATATTTCCGATGCAATAACGGTAATAAGCTATTAGCTATTATTGTCTATATCTTTTTTTTACTTGTTTTGATTATATTTCTACGTATTACATGTCAAAGCCAATGTTATGTTCACTTATAATTGATATACGTATAAGTAAATGTGTCCTAGTTTATGTTATTTTATATTTTGAATGTTATGTATGTATATTGTTAGTGTCCTTAAATAAATAAATAAATAAAAATAAATAAACAAATAATGCTCATCAATATTCTTTTCCACGTTTCATGTTCGTAATTACAGTTCTTTTAAATGTGCCCTTTTCATTTTAACCTCTGATATAGTCGCTCAAAGCACATAATTGTACCATACGCTAAGGAGCGTAGCTGGGACGCTTGGTTGCGCGCGCAACTCGATAGGGTGAGCAGAAGTTTCGAAATTGTTAAGAATTATATTATTTGTATAAAAACGAATAAATCTAAACCAAACTAAGTTCATACAGATTATTTAGATATATTCGTGCTATATTTTAGTTCAAGCACTCTATTTTAATCAAAGTGTAACAAACCCAATGCTTGAATTAATTATATTACAAATTACGTTTAAAAATGTTTCTTAATTTTCCTTTTACAATTAAATCAGTCCTAATCTCGATGTACTTCAAAATTGCATTTTATAGTATTTCAATAAGTGTACATACATACGAGTATACCAATTTGGGAAACGCCGACAATATGCAGATTTTTATCTGATATTAATTTTCTTTAATAAAAATATTACAATATTTTTGTCCTTTTTAAATGTCTGACTGAATGATATAAAAATATTTGACCACAATAACCATGTTTTCAAACGACAGATAAGCTATCATATTCTACATAGTAAAACCGCCGAGTTAGTCGAATGGCGCTTAGAATCTAATATTACAGAAGTGTTACTGGCTGTAACTTCTCTTTACAATATTATGAGAAATGTTGAAAGGAATCTTATAATAATTTTAAGAGGTTTATATTACGAACATAACGAAGTTGGAAGCTGTGGTAACAAATCACAAGTAATTTCATGGTGTTAGTCGGGGCGAGCAATAGCATCGCAATCCATCACGCCTTGTCGCCGCCGCGCTGTCGTCTTGACGACGTGCCAATTAACCCGTCGTACCGGGTTACTAACTAATCGATAGTGATGGACCTCGTTTGTCGATACTTATATAACAACTATGACATTACCGCCTTTCACGATAAATTTAGTTAAACGTTACGAGTTCCAATCCTGGGTAGACACCATTAAGATAACTTTGTAAAACGTATATGCTTATTGTGCTTTTTGACAAGAAAACTGTGGTGAAACCTAAGTGTAGTTAACCAACTCGTTCTGAAGCAGCGCGGTGTACCTATCTATGATATAAAAAACTCTCTTCTGTGTGAGGAGGCCTGTGTCCAGATATAGGACGTTAATTGACTTAAAAATATGAGAAACATCCTACAGTATCCAATTTTATGAAATAAAATTCCAGACAAAAACTTATCAAATATCATTAAGAGGCCGTTTCCCCAAAATTAAATACGAACAGGGCGTAACAATGACTACAATAATAATCAATAAAATAACATTGTTTTAATTGAATATTATAATGTTTTTCATCATGAACACAATATCTAAAATGAATTTAACAAATTAACTACTTAAACTGTAGTTTTTTTTATATTAATTTCAAATGCATAAAAATATTACACAATAATCAATAGATCAAGAGGTTTCCACGGTGCGTATGTAAAGTAGAGCTTATTCCTAATAGATACATACCTGGATGAGGATAGTGTGGCGCCCCGACGTTTATCATAGGATATGGAGCACGATACTCCATATTGAAATGTTCACACAGACATCACAAACCACAATAATAATTGTTATTGTTATACAATATATATCATATTGACATATGCACAAAGTAATATTGACACAGTAATTTCAACACTAGTATTCAGAAGCGACATTGATATTTCCATTTTTTTTTTCACAGCACACACAATTTCCTACGAGTTATTTATTTCATTAATTGTACAGGAACTTATTGGATATTGAATGCTCAAACTTTATACACGTTTGCTTTAATTTAGCAAAAATATTCTGCCAATTCTTCAAATATGCTTTATTAGATAGGTCAATATTTAATCACAATAATTAATCGCACGCGTAAATTTTAACATAATATGCAGTTGTATGTAAATAGACATTTAAAACACGCTGTGGATATTCCGAATTCTAAAACATTTTTAATAATTCAACATTAAAAATCTGAGTATTAATAATAACTTAAGATGCGATGCTTAAAATAAATTAAACGAATACAAAAAACCTCCCGAGACAGATAAGTAAAACAATGCCGCGAGAACAACAAACTATGCCATATTAAAATCTCTCATCCATATTAAATCAGGCGGTTCCGTATACTTTGTCTAGAGAAGTGACATTTTGGAGATCATATCTGCTATCAATATTTTCTTTGCGGCGCGCGGTAATGTATTAACGTTTGTGATGTCATTTTTGATTTAGCACCAATTCATGGTAGCAGGCTTTATTTCTCGTTTTAGTAAAAAGAATTTTACAGAATATTTCACATAAATAAGTTCATTTAAGCGAATTTGAATTGAAATAAAGTATTCCTGCTGGCGACCTGTAACCATCGATTGTTGATGCTATATATTGTCTTCTTACAATCAGGCTATTTATTAATACTAAAAAATGTTTATATTGTTAATTCAACACATCTGAAGCACGTATTTCACACTATTTTTATTCCCAAATTAACAAATACTAGTATTAGTTAGATTTAAATGAAGAATAAGAATGAATGAATATCAACATTAAAATGAAGTTGTTAGTTATAAGTTATAACAAAGTACGTCATGGATAACATAAACTTCATGAGTAAGTAACGAGCTCCATTTCTACATAACAGGAAGATTAAAAATGGCACGTAATAAGGAAAAACATGCCAGAATAAAATAATAACATAGAGATATTGGACGCGTCGGCAGCTGTGTCTCGTATTGAAAAATGTTTGATGGGTTAATAAATAAACAAGACGAGTTGAGTGCTTATTGATGGTGTAATAGCGATGCCTTTTCGGCATTGCACTTGTAATAGGTATAAAATATACTTGAAAACGTATATTTCAATTAACAATTCGCCAAACTTCGATTGTTTACATTTTGTGATTTACAAGTATCGAATATTTCGACCGATTGCGCTATACCGATCAATTGTTTAGGTTGTATTGATTTATATTGCTTGCAATTGAGTCATATTTTAAAGATGAAAGCAGATGCACAATTCTATTTCTAACGTATATGGAACTAAAAACATATTATTTCAAGGCGTACGAATCTACAATAAATTACCACATTCAGTCATAAACGGCAATAGTATACATAAATTAAAAAAAATCTATGTGCGCGAGAAGTTCAGTGGGTGCCTCATCCTGACTTTAGTTCTTATACCATCATATCATAATTTTGTTACTTGTTTGTTTTTGACTAACTACCTTTTGTATGGGTATATTGGGTTTTTTGTCATTTTCTATCTCATTTTTGATGTATTCTTTCTTAAAATGTAATGTGAAATGTGAAACTAAATTTAAAACTATGTATAATTAAGTGAACTTTGTGTTCTTTGTTGGGAAATGAATGTCTATAAGCCGAAGATAAATAACGAAAATTTAGACAACTAAGTCCCTACCATTTTTGATAAATAAATATATTTTTGAACATAACATAATGAATCAATTTTTTTTTATTTCAAAGATTTTTCCTACGCAAATTAATATACATTTATTACACTATAGACAGTACCGTTGTGAATTAAGATGTCAGGTTTCAATTCACAACCAAGCAAAAAAAAGAGGACATTTAAACTGAGGACATTTCAAAATTTAAGACAATAGCATTATATTTAAATTTGTATTGAATTTTTATTTATTAACTATAATTAAATTATTTTTGAAGTTAAATTAGATTTACATAATGACCTTGATTGTAGAATTAAATCTATCAAATCGTCATATAAATGTCGAGAAATAATACCGTCAAAGAATACTGAAGAGAATCGACTTTTCAATAGATGGCGATAAAGTAGGAAAGGAAATTAAATCACGAGTTTTGTAAAATCACGATTTTACAAAAAGTCACAGGAATACAATGTTGCCAAATCCTTGTGAAGACTGAACTTAAATGGAGCAATTACGAGACCCTGAACGGAATACGCAAGTGAAGTAAAAACGTTCCCAGTAGCAAATTACCAAACAGCGCGGCGGAGCAAACGAAGGGGAGCACAAAAGCCTGAAAAGCATATAAAGGATGGGAAGCGCTAAGTGCCAAGTATGTATTTGTGTATATTTTGCTGAGATTGTGTAACTTTAGTGCGAAATTAGGCAAATACCGTAAGTGATTTCCTAAATTCCAGTATTCCCAATGTACATCTGTTTTGATACAAACAAACAAAATAAAAATAAATATGAACAAATATGTTAAGTATGTTATGAAATAGTGTGTATTATAAAAAACAGTTACTTTATTAGGAAACATGGTTTTGAAATTTTGAATAATGTATTTTAAATTCGAATATTAGTTAATCTTTGCAATTTATCATTAAAGCTAGTACCATAAATTAAAACACTTTGAATGATTCTTTATTTTGTTATATCTTGTCTTCTGTAACGAAAAGTTGAAAAAATGCAGCTCTAAATAAAGCTATACAGCTTTTGAACAGTAACTTTGCATATCATGAAAAAGGGCATCCAGACAATACTCTTATAGTAATCACAAAAATCTAATTACTATTACATTTCTTATAGTTTTAAATTACTTATACTATGAAAAAAAACTTTAAGAATATGAATCAAGTGCTCTAACTCGCGAGACGGTAATAAATCAACCACCTATTTTTATTTTTGGATTCATTAATTACAGAGGGACTTTGAATTCAGACCAAATTATGTTTTCTTAGTAATACACCATATATTGTTAATGTAAAATGAATGAATACGACAAACATTCTTAAAATTGTATAATAAAGTAGTTATCTATCTTCCAATGATCATCATCTAATTAAAGTTGTAATACATTTATCACAAAAGATCGAATGAGCGAACGTTCAATGGATTAAAATGACCTAATAAAAACATAAAATGCTAGTTTCTATCTAAAACGGCCTTTTATCGATAAATAATTTATCTCGCATTTAAATTTTCTATGTCCGCACTATCTGGAAATAATTTTTTTACCTAATTGTTGTTTTATATCATGCTCATATATTCGAAATTGTCCGAAAACTTTAGTATTTCATAGACAACTACGTCGGGAAACGACAGCGGCGGCTCGACTAATACCTCTATTATTAAAACATAAACCCCGCCACTCGTGGAAGTTGCGCGGGCTGAAGTCACGATCGACGCCTACAGTTATTCGAAAAAAAAACCAAAATAATGTAATCTAAAAAATCAATTGAATATCAGTGCGATTTGGTATTTTTATCAAATATTTTTTAATTTGTTCAAACTTTTATAGAGTTATAATGCCCAACGGCCGATACAATGATACGAGCACTCACATCGTTATCAGACGCCCTAAGTTCAATTTCGGACAGGGCAAATGTAGAAAATTTAAATTTCTAAATTTTGTAAGCCCGGTTTAGTTAATAAGTAATAACCTACCAGCAAAAAAGTGCCGTCAAGCAAAATTTCTGGCAGAATGCAGTAAAAAACCGTTATTGTATTACTAAATTACGTACATAGGTTAACTACCTTAGGCTGTCTTAGACTATATCATCACTTACCATAAAATGAGATTACAATCAAGGGCTTCCTGTAATAGATTTTTTTAAATTCTATGAAACGCAAGGGCAACGCGTGATGCATGTGAAACAGCTTGTGTCTTTGAGTGCCGCCATATTGGCCTTGGATGCTTTGCAGATGGATTTCAATTTACAGAGTCAGCGGGGTACCGCTGATGATATAGTCTAAGATGGAAGCGCGCCAATCCGGTAAGAGGCGATATACCTGTTATGGTTTCTATACCGCACTGTACTGAAACACAAAGTTCTTTGTTTGGCGTTGCTGGTAGGGTGGTAACTAGCCGTGGCCCAAGCTTCCCACCAGTCCAGACTCAAACAAATCAGAAAATACAGTCTTTTAAATTCGCCCTACCGGGGATCCAACCCGGGACCTCTGCTAGCAAAACGAGTACTCGCACCACTGCGCCAGGGAGGCCGTTAAATATATGCCGCTGGCTGTAATGCAATTAATGACGAAAAAGTTGAGACGACGTAAAAAAAAGCTTTAAGTTTATTTTAAATTATGCAAAAAGCATTAATGACATAGAATTGAAATCTATCTAATATCATATTAACCTAATATTCTCTTTAAATCACATCACAACACATTCACTTCAACAATCCAAGGCAAAGGCCCGATTTATTTGTACACATAAAGTCTCATCACTATTGGTACCGCATGTGAATCGTCTGTCTTACGCGTGTGAAACTCACGGCGCGCGATCTACGACTGTATAAAACAAACGTCTCACAAATACGCGCGTGCGCGACGCCCCTTTCAATACACGACCCCCAATTGCCGCCTTAACATATTAAAATAAGATTGTTTTTGGAATAAACGAGAGACAGACACCTGTAAAAGTGTGCAGGGGTCGGAAGTCCGCGGTGCAGTGTCATTTCCACTCTTTCCACATTGCTTCCCTAATAAAAATGAGATTTGCCCCGCGCCGGTGAAGCGATTACGTCGGCACGCGCCAGGGGGCGATGTATAAATAGCTGTCTGTCATATCGATGTTCGGATGCAGTCTTGTTTACGGACGCTCCTGTAGAACTTTATGAATAAACTATCAGTTACCCGCGATGGTACGCGAGAAATTTCAGACATTTTTCAAAAAAAAAACAGCACCATTTATTCTTAACTTAACATCTACTTTCTGAATGTAAAAAATAGTTCCAGCCGTTTCAGGCGGGACCAAAACACAGATTGACAGACCACAATTAAATAAAACTTAGTGAAAACCTGTTAAATTGAAATTACTAAAGAGATACTTGTATAGATTAGTGGAGTCCATGTGTGGAGTCCATTTATTTTCAAACAGGAATGATATAACAAAAATGACTTCTTTACTCACAATAGTATGTTTTTTTTTTATTTTATGTTTTATGTAAATAATAATGAAAAAACTTATTTTGTAAGAAAATATTCCATGAATATGTTAAAATAACATGTATATAACGCGTAAAATAAACTGAAAAGAAAATGTAAATCTAAATTGAAGGAATTAACATCGAAACGAATGACGTGGTTGAAAAGCGTGCTTAAAACGTAAATTTGAGTCACTGATGAACAACCAATAGTGTAAAGTTACAGTATATTTTAAACATCTAGGTTTCTACCTACTAGCATTTAATCGACAAAGTTAGACCTATCATGGTGACAATCTGACTTATATATACAAAATATACATAGTTTTAATAATCACAATTCAAAGTTCTCAGTTTCCAATAACAATGTTAGGCTCTTATAAATCAACATCGGGTCTTTAAGTTTCGTCATTTTGTTGTTCATATATATAGTAGAATAGTAATAATAAAAATGTTAACTTTTATCATATATACGAGTAAACTAAATTTATTAACTAACAAACCAAAATTTATCAATTATCTGCTATAGGACGCGAACAAAGAACATCCAATACAATCTAATGTCTAGCGTTGACGGTTCCACCCTCAGGCTGGTGTACAAGTTCGCTTTAGCATCGATATAAAGTTATAGACTAACATAAGTACACCCCTAGCCCCTACTCGGTAGCTGTTAGCTACGCCGTGTTATCCCTCTAACCACTCCGGTCAACGCATGCGCTCTGCGATAACCACAGACGTACTAATATAGAAGAAGTGAACAATTATTAATAAATTGTATTTTTCCATACAGCTATTTACGTATACCGGGTATTACAAGACTGCTTCCTAAAACGAAGACAGAAGATAGTACTAATCACACTGATGTTTCATATAGCTGTACTAACACGATGGAGCGTAAATAATGCTTATAAAACGTTTTTTATAATGTTTGTTCTTTTTGTTGAATGTTTTTAATCATTATCGATTTTTTTCCTCATCATTATAGGTATCATTAGTACTATCGTCTGTTTTCGTTTTTCGGAAGTGGTCTCTTAATAGAGATTGCTAGTAAGCGTTATATCCTACCAGTTTTGCATCGCATTTAGTTTACTTCTAAGTTTTATTGTATTATATTTTATAGATTAACAATAAGGTGTTTTAGCTATCTATATATAAAATACAAAAGGGAAACGACTAGTTTGAGAGTAAAGAAAACATGTAAAAAAAAATTTCTTTAAATTAATAGTTTCAATTTGAAATACTTTATATAGAATAGAGTCCTGGTACAGTAATGGTCTTGTTTACGGAAATGAAAATTTGAATACTCAAATACTCAGATAATTTACTCAGATTTTTATGGTTTAATTCCATCTTCGCATTTTTGCCTAAAAAAACCTGTTGGATAGTTTTCAAGCTTATAAGGGACCTAAGTAGCATTAACATTTTTTTATTTTCGCACGAGTCAACGATCTGATAAATTGATCAGTTCGTAATAATGCTAATAACAAGTGTTATAATTATGATTCTCTTTTAATCAGGGTCGATGATTTTCCGTCCCATCATCAAAGGTGTCATTAGTCTTCTTATGCCATTGTTTTCGGAAGCGGTCTCCTAATATCTTGTATAAAGATTGCTAATACATATTTTTGAGTGAATTTAACTTGTCTAGATTATTAAGTCTATGTACAAAGCCCTCGTGTATCGGCGGGGTGTGATTGCATTAACCGCGCGCCCCCGTACACTAATCATAGCGCACGCTACGATTATACCAACAGTATTTTTACCACGCTTGTTTTAAAACAATATAGCCCCTATTGCGAAAGCGATATGACTTTTTTTTCTTTAATAGGGTAAAGGGATTAAATGTTAATAGTCGTATTAATAGTATGGGGTTAGATGGCGACTTTCAGATTTGTAACTTTATCTAAGGCTTAATAAAGACATACAAGAATTAAGAAGGAATTAGAAGGTCAAAGGACTTTATACAGCCAGTGTAAGTAATTCTTGTCAGTAAAATTAAGTGACAACAACTTGTTTTATGAAAAAATACCAAAAAAAAGTACATGCGACATTAGTTCAAATGCTTTGATTCCTAAGAAAAATGTAAATCCTGTTTGCTACATATACATCATCTTTGATATTCTGTTGATATTGTCACGGAGTAAAGAAAAGATTTAAAATTATTGCGATATTATTTCAATTTAAAATAAATAACATTTTTAAGCATAATTCAAAGCTGCAATGCCTCAAAACGAAAATAAATAAAGTGCGGCCCCGACGTGAACGTTTTCCGCTGGAGCTAATATCAAAATCGAGTAACTCTCTCCCCTGTAACCTCCCATGCAATGTGCAGGAAGCTAAGCTTCGTAGCAAATACGGCGTAGTAAGGTGGCAAATTGTTCGCACCTATGTTTGCCTATACGAATTAATTTTACATTTGTCTGCGACTTCGTTTGTGTGGAAAAATATTATAATCCGCATTACATTTTTACCCTAAAACTAATAAATATATTTTCAAGATATAAATCATACAACAGACAAAGAGGTGATAATAATTATATGATAAAACATAACCTTATTATTTATGCTGATAGTGTGAATAAAAAAGCAAATGCTAATAAAACATTACAATTAAAAAGGATCAAAGATTACGTATATGGAGTGTAAGACAAGCAACAGAATTTATCAATTTCATAGATAATTAAATATATTCACAGAACCCAATTTTTTTTCTTAAATAAAATTAGCCTACGTTACACCTTATACCATGAGCTGCCTGCCAATGAAAGTCCTGTCAAAATCGGACCAGCGATTTCAGAGGTTAGGTTGAACTATCGTAAAGACAGATAGACAAAAATTTTATAATATTCGATTTTTAATATCAGTACCGTATATACTTTCAAATTCATTTCATGAAAAGCTGTTTTAATTCAAAATTCTCTAATTATATTAAATTGAAACAAATTCAATCTCCTATAATTACAAAATCATTAACAAAAATACGAAATAATAAATTAAGCAAACTTAATCAAATGGAAATAGACTTCAGGTTTTCCACGTAGTTTTGAAACTCTTGCCAAAATGGCAGTGCGGGAACAGTTAAAATCAGTTTAACCGTATTTTAGATTAGTGGAAATTAAGGAGCAAGCAGACTATTTTACTCAGCTTTGTATATTAAAAAAATGCAATATGTATGGGGTTTTAATGGGGGGGATAGAAGATTTTGCTTGACTAATAAACCAACCTAATAAGTTAGGATAAACCACAAAAAGTACTGTGCAAAACAAGATAGAGCTAAAGTTCACTTTCAAAAAGGTTTTTTTCACTCATACAAAAGTTAAAACGTAAAAAGTCGGTATTTCCAAGTTAAGATGGACATACGACGAAGTCGCTGACAAACGCTCAGTATTGTTTTTTACGATGAACTTCATTATTACTTTATAGCCCATCACTATAATGCAAATTTGACGGCAATTGAAGGGAAAGGGACTGTATAATTACGAAGTATCGTTATGCGCCATTGCTTACTCCATATGACATAGTGAAGTGCTCTGAGTTTATATCGACTTGGTAAAACTTTCTTATATTGCAATTAATTTTATATATTGCTTAACGTTATTATTAGGCAATCAGTTATAGATCTAACTTTTCATAGTCTTTTCCTTTTCTTTATAACTGATAGGTAACTACTTGATCTTGATCTTACATGTCCAGGTCCATTACAAATTAGAAAATGCTATTAACTAAATTTGTCTCACCCCGCCAGTCAGACAGTGTTTTTTTTAAATTATAAATGGAATTCAGTGTAGTAGCCAAATGGTGGTAAAAGTAGTAAAGAAGTTTAACTTCAAGAAATTCATTTATTGTATATTTAAAGTCGGTAATATACAATACCTCAACTCATGTAGCAATTCCAACTCTTTAAATGTCGTAGTACAAACAAAAATATTATTATCTGTGTATCGATAAAAATAACATCTGTTCATCACACTACCAGTATATAGCTATGCACCGGGTAAGTACAGCCGATGTGAATAATTCCTCCGTCTACCGTCTAGTAGCGGGGCCAACTTGGAAATAAATAATTTATACAGCGAGTACCTTGCTTCCGTCGAACGTTACGGTATATGAGATACTTAACAAGGCTTATTAGCTATACTAATTAACATTAATGTATAGAACAATAAATATGATTATTTATAGGTTTTCTTAATTGAAAGGCTCCAGAAGGCGCAATGTTGCTCTTCCATTCTGCCTTTAAATTGGACTCATCCGGGGTGCCAATGCTGATCATCTGACTCCCAACACCAGGTAGAGAATGAGTATTCTGATATAGCCAGGGAGTTTTTCACTCCCGGACGGAGTTCAATATATCATCCGACGTACATAAAACCATTTCCCAGCGAAAAAAAAGGTACAGAGTGGTGGAATGAAAATGCATACTTCAACGTTTGAACTGTTTTAATACAACTTAAAAAAAATTTGAAGACACTTATTTTCTACAACAAATTGTAAAGCCGAACACAATGCTGTCCTACCATTGTCTCTCGCTTTGTGTACGTTTCCTAAACCGAGAAAAATGTAACATATATGCAAAATCTTTTCTTTTTATAGACTAATAGCTGTCATCACCGGTGCTACCCGCGTAGTTTCCGATCCCATCAGATTAAGAAACAATCAAGCCATTATATGATTGTAAGCCAGGCGAATTTTGGGTTTTAAAAATTTAACACCAGGAATAAAATTATAATTAAATAAGACATATAATTATATCTTAAATTTGTCATAATTTAACATCAAACATTATTATCATAATCATATAATTATATGCATGCTGTATTTATAGTAGGATATCATGAGACTACTATAATAACTATAATTGTTTCAGTTCATAATAAGTGACGAAAGTTACTATTGAAATCAATTCCACCACCAACTCATTCCGATATAATTTCGATCAGACGACTAAATTTAGATAACTAAATAGCAGTAGTAGACTAGAAGCCAGTTGAAGTACCTATTTGGCTCATGATTTATTTTCCATGCTTTTTGCTTACTGGATGTTTGTTATATACTTATATAGTTGTAACAAAATTCATCTTGCATATCGAAACTTACTAAGTCCTCTTAAATATTTATTTTAAATACTAAACTCTGCTTACACATCACAAAGAGGCTGACTCGTACTAGATATTCACTGCCTGAGAAACGACAATGAATATACAATGAAGACAGAAGAGAAACATAGACGTCGGTAAGTACCTCATAAGTAGGTACATACAAACATAACGAAACGTAACAGGAGGGTCGCGTTCGGCTGCAATGCTTTCGCGCCTGCGCTATGCTCCAACGCGTTTCCATTAACACACGACTTTATAAAGAAACGGATGTGTTATTAGCCATATATTTCATACAAGTATGTTTTCATTTGGACATAATATTTTTAGCTCAAACTTAATATGATTGCAATCGTATTTAGCAAGTAAGTTTAAAAAAGATTGATATCTTCAGTTAAGACGTGGAAAACGTAGCAGACAAACACGAGTTACTTTCGCATTTATAATATCACTATATATGCTTTGCGAAGCACTTCCAAAACGATATCTCGACTACATTACAATATGTATGACTAATTAGAAGCAAATTAATTTATACTAATTATATTAATCTATGTTGGAACAAAATAGTTGCATTAAAATTTATGATCAGTAGTTGTGTAAAAAATAAAGAGGGGAAGAGAGGTGACATGGCGATGCTATAGATATTTTACATCAATATTTTGCCGCTGATAGTTAAATTTAAAAGTTAAGATTATGCAAATCATGAATATTTTTGCTTTTTTGCTAAATGGGCACTATAAGCTTATTAACATATGTTATAAAACCGTACGACGTGACGGAACTACCAATGATAACGCTCATCCACACGGCGACCCAAAGATTAAGCGTCCGTAAAAAGAGGGCACCGCGGCAATATTGTCTTGATACCACTGTATAAACCAACCATCCGATTATCGCCCCTAATTACAAAACACTTGGAGCTAAAATCCGCTAAGAATGTACAGTGTGGTATATTAACTTTATATGACACGTGTCCATTTGCTAAAGACCTTTCAGAGCTTCAGAATGACTTTCGTGCCAACCATTTCAGGCCTTTATTTACTTAGTACAGCAACAGAGGGTTATTCGTGTTAATGTCCTGGATTTATTACACCGGGTACACTGTGGTTAGTTTATGAACTCGGCTGTTGCTTTTAGCAGTTTTAACAAGCGGAATATATGCTTTATAGGCTAAAACAGGAATATTATATATTTGTAATAACAGTGTCCATATTATTTGTTTGCATTGAATAGTTAAGTTGATTTACAACTTTAAAAGGCTTAATTTTGAACCTCATCTAAAAGATGCAAAAAAAGCTATCATTCCACCCAACTTAAAATATGACCGCGTATGTTTTTTAAATAATTATATGTTTTACAGATAAGATATGAATTACATTACCCGTTGCATATACTACTTATTACATCTTGGGCAGCTATAAAACAGAGTGTATAGCTAGACATAACCAACCAACGCAATGAAGCAAATGCTATACGTATAGAAAAAGGAAATATGATTGCAACACTTATTTTTACAACCATATATAAGCGTATTACTATAATTACCAAGCAAAAAGCTAATTCATAAAAATTCAAGTCACGAATTTAACAGTCTAGTGGCCCTAGACGACTTGGGGCCCGCGACGGAGGAGGATAAAGATGAAATACCTCGTCTCCAGACATAATTGGGGTACAATGACAACAAAACTACGAAGTTATTAATTTCAAAGACATCTAGCGAAAATAAAATATATTTTCATTGTACACAGGGAGATAATATTTATTATAGTTAAATAATCAGGGTTTAGGATTTGTTATCTATTTTTATATGTACTGAACTCAGGTGAGAAGATAAACAGCTTCATTTCATCAAAAGTCAAAATAAAGCTAAATGAAACCGCCATACTTAAGTCTATGTGAAATTCACTAGTGCACATTTTTAATTATATCATAAGTAAAATTTTTGGTACCGTAAAGTTTTTATAATAGGATAGCCTAATTCTCCGTGCTGAGGTTGTCAGATTACTTGTTCTGTCTTGACGTCGTAATTATAATACTCAATAACAAGATAAAGAACGATTTCATTTGATATAATAAAAATAGCATTTCCTAGAAATGAAATTAGCTGTAACTGTTATAAACGATTCGAAATGAATTCTACAGATTGATATGCTTTTTACAAAGGATGAAAATATTATAAAACAAAATGATAATTGTAGGACATACATATATACATATACTTAGCCTTAACTATTATATGGAATTGAATCACAAATTATTCTGCTAAAGCCGTGCTCAAAGCTAGTTCAGTAAAAATTTAGTAATCATAAAACATTGTGAAAATTTATGAATATGGTAGAAATTTTGAACACGCAAACTCACACACACTTTACCATCTGTTTTGAAGTTTTAAGGGTTAAAATAACGATGTCACGGCATGAAAGCGGAACAAAAAGTCTCTTGGCTAAGGGGGGAAAGAGGAGGGGCTAAAATCGGGTGCAGTGCTGCGGAAGCAAAATAAAGACAAAGAGGCATAGCGGTATCGCCAACATCGCATGAGAGCCCTACCGTGTTGGGACAAAGGGGGTGGTTTAGAGTTGCGACAATAACACCACTATTTTAACACATTTTCATAGCAAAAACTCTATATAAAATTAACTTTATCAAGTGAAAGCTTTGTTACGCAAGCTGTGTACTTAATTTCTTAGATATTGTATGATACTAGGCCCAAATGATTGGTTATTCAAACTTCGTAGCTGTAAAGTCGGCTCTAATCGACTAAGGGAGTTATAGCTAAGAAGTGACTTACATATTTGAATTCAAAATAATATATTCTATATTTTAATAAAACACACATAATTATCAATAATGTAGATAGATAGATAGATAAACACTTTATTGCATACTTTTAAATTACAAAAGTGACAACTAAAACTAAATAACAGTAAAATTATATATATCCAAAAGCATGCAACGGGCGGCCTTATCACTAAATAGTGATCTCTTCCAGGCAACCCCACGAAGAGATCCTGACTGAGAGGTTTGGGTTAGTGTCTAAATCCACTAAATAACTTATTACATAATATAATATATTTACATATATATATATACATATATACATTCAAATACACATATACTACATATTTATAAATGTATAACTGTAAAAACAAACAATAAAAATTAGCGACCAGACAGATAAAATATTTTTACGCGTCTTTTAAAACTGCCCAATGTTTGACAGTTGCGAATTTCTACAGGAAGTGCGTTCCATAACCTGACTGCTTTAGCTGTAAATGAATTGGCATACGCCCGTGAGCTGCAAAAGGGGATATCTAATTTATTATCATTTAAGGATCGTAAACATAATTGGGAAGGAGGATTAGCGCTGTGAAAGGAGAAACGTTCTTTCAAGTATACAGGAGAACAGGGGAGGTAAAGAATATTATAAAGAAGAGAGAGAAGATGAAGATCACGCCGTTGTCGTATTGGCAGCCACTGAAGTTGGGATCGAAATTGCGATACGTGATCATATTTCCTTAGCCCAAATACAAACCTATATGTATACACAATTATAGTTATACATATTGCAAATGTTATAACTTTATGAATATAGTATAGATCAAAAAAATGAATTTCTTATTACAAACCATGCCTTATAAAGCTTTGATTTCTACATTTCTCATAAATGTTATTTGAATGATACGTGCTTAGTAAATCGGTTTCATTCGAAAAGCAATAATCAGATTATAGATTATAAAGGTTTTCGATCACTAAAGTGACTCGGAAAAGCATACTGTCACTAAGTGACCTAGAACTACTCTATTATTACTGCTTGGAATAACTAGTTTTACAATAAAGATTCTAAACTTTCATTAATAGTAATTTCTTTTCTATATCTTTTTGAGGATTGAAGTAATTAACATTTTATCGTAAATTTGATGGTTTTATCGTGATTTCATCGTAACATTCACATCACGAAACCGGAGTACTTGAGCAGAGAGCAACTTTTAGCGATACGGCTGAGCAAACTTTCCCGCTAGCTAAATGTGAATACACTTTTCATCTCACAGGGCAATTTCGTCCTTGTTCCAATATCCACAAACATGCCCTTTATAAGATCCGCATTATTGTTAGAATCGGTTACTTAAGCCGTCAAGGTGTTTATAGAGTAAACTACAGAAAAAATGATTAAAAGAAAAAACCACTATATAGCTTAATCATTTATACACACTTTATTAATGATGAGTTTTAAATTTATATATATAATTAATAAAATATTTATCCACTTCTATATATTTTTTGAAGTTGCAGTGGATGACATATTTTGTTATACAACATATTTTGTTATGTGTTTTACAATTATTCTTATCACCACATGTGATTGGAAGAGATTGCTTGTAGCAATAAGACCGCCTTTTCACACCGATAATTGCAAAGTTTTGTTTCTTTTATAATTTCAATATTTTATATAAATGTCTGTGTGCAATAAAGTAAAAAATGAACAAATTAAAAATATTGCATTTCAAAATTGCTTATCGGGTTCACAATCAATTCTGATACTAAAGCGACCCGCTAGCAGTGAACTGGCAGCCAATATGACATGCAAAATGTCGTAATTTGTTAACTTCAAGCGATTTTAGTATATGTAATAAAACATACAACATATGGGCACTAAAAGTAACCGTAATACATGAAAGTTACGGTGTTGTTATGTATTTGGTTGTTAATTAATGTATTAGTATATCGTAGAGAAAGCTTTCAAGAATCTCATATGTTTGCTTATTCGTAAAAGGTTGATTTATTCGATTTAATCGAAACCTTGACAGATATCAATCAAATCAAATTAAAAATATCTTTATTCAAGTAGGCATATTACAGCACTTTTGAATCGTCAAATTATATTTTTGTTCCACACTCTGATTCTAATATACGTCTGATGATGGTACTCATTAACGGCTTACAATCTAAAGTTACGAGGGTTCCTTCGCGCCCTGATCCGAGAAGAACCCACAACAAACTCAATCGGGTATTTTTTTTTTGTTACCATCATCATTAAAATATCATGTTAGATTACTATATTTTAATTCCAATTAGAGCAATTCGTTTACTCCCACGCGTTTCTGTCATCTAGGCGATCTTGGAACTTGTAATACGATTTTTCTATCAACTTTCTTTTAACAAAGACTTTGAATTTATTAATTGACATCTTTAGAACGTCTTGTGGGAGTTTATTATAGAAACGTTTACAGTTACCCTTGAATGAGTTGTTAATATTTTTATGTACGTACAACAAGTTTTCTAATATATATACGCAGTGAACTGACATTATTTTAACTGCCTTGAATTTGTTTCTCTTTTAGATACACAGAGGACTTTCAAATTACATTTGAGTGATAAATGCTTAAGATAGTTTTTGCACAGATAGAGTTCTAAACTCAGTATAATACAATATTTTTAGAAGTAAGTATAAAGATGTGGCTCACGAAAATTAATTTCTTCATTACCGATCGTACTATAATTTAAAGGATTACTTAAGACGAAAAAAGCGTAGCAGATAATGAATTGCTCTATTCAATTCAAAGTTATAAAATTTTATTTCGTAATGATGGTAGCAAAAAATAGAAAAACCCGACTGAGTTCGATGTGGGTCCTACTCAGAACGGAGCGCGAAGGAAAACCCTTAACTGTAAATTCAAAGATTTTCTCTAAAATCGTTGTCAATCGTAAATAAAAAATAATATGATTTGATTTGAAAGTGCTGCAAAAGCGTACTTGATTAAATAATTTTTCAATTTGATTCAATTGTAAACCTAATTTGAAAAGACCCAGCAATAGTAAATTTTAAACTAAAGAGTTTTAAACAAGCGATTGACGTTTTTATTTTGTGAAATAATTGTATTGTTTTGGATTCTATATACATAGAATGAAGTTGATTTTATTGACTAGCCGATACCCGCCCGTTTCGCGTGGCATGTTACTTAGCTGCCTAAATATTTAGTAAGAACGGAATTTCCGAATTCTACACACCCTAAACAACTCAAATATGATTTTGATACATTCTCCACCAACATACCAAAAACATATTTCGTTGAAAGTTTCATAATAACTATGGATTAAAGGATATAAATTTTGTAAATTTTTTAACCCCCGCACTACCCTTTGAGGGTGGAATTTCCTAAAAAACTTTTAATAGTTTCCATTATGTCAAGAAAAAAATTCTGACCAAGTTTTACATACCATAAAAGATATAATTTGTGAATGTGAAGTTTTAATTTTTAATATGAAAATTTGTAAAGAAAACAAACATTTGTTATAAGCAAATATATAACTCGCTCCACTCGTGTGCTTCACCAAAAGCGTATATAATATACGGAATACCAATATGTTATGATATCCCCAGCTTCCTCTCATCATATCCGACAGCCGCCTAGCCACAAAACATGGTAGAGACCAATTTCAACCCTATAATAACAAGAAGAAGGCATGTTTTGCAATGTACAAGACAAGAGGACAAATTATGAACTCCAATGGAAAATGTACCATATGATTACTGCTGGAAGTAATATTTTGTTTAACAAATACGTTTTAAATTTATTATACTAGTATTAAATCTCTCAACAATAAATTTCATCTGCTTACATTCAGATTAAAAGAATGTTAACATAAATAAATATATCTAATCCGATTTTTTCTATAAAGTTGGAATGATTTTAGCAGTGTTTTAATCATGATGAAATAAGGACCAACTCTGTTTTAAAGCATTATTCCCCCTATATTATATTTAGCGTTGAACAGGACGTATATGACTACAAAATGTAATAGCGGCTCAATATCATATAGTGTACTTGAAATTTTATGCCACGTTACTCATTTTTAGGGGGAGCGAGATGGGGGGGGGGGGGGAGCTATCAGGCGAAGAGGCATAATGATAGTCCTAAAATGTAATGACGCGCTTCAGTACTCCTCACCTCATTTGCAATAGGTTATAGTTCAGTACAAAATATATCAATTAGGATCTTGGGCTTCTCTAAGAGATAAATTCAAAGAAAAATAAAGTCTCACAGTACCGTCGCAATATCTTTGGAATAATATTTTATATAACCGTTATAATATTCACTTATGCAGAAAAAAAGCGAAATACACAATGTTAGTACAGTACAAGAAATAAAAACAAACCTGTAACTCCCTATTTTAGAGTGCAGAAGGTTCAGAAATCATTTGTCGAGTTGAGTTTACGCATATTTTTAATAAGATGTCTCAATCAGTATTGGATTTGTCTCCACATAACTTTAAGAAATATGTCAAAAATATCCTTTTACAAAAGGCATATTATAATGTTGAAGATTATTAACGCGATAGAAATGTTTGGATTTGATTCCAGTTAGTTAATTACACAATATATTACACACTGCAACATACAAAACTATACTTAAAAAAGTAACCGTTGAGTTTCTTGCCGGTTTCTTCTCAGCGGATTCAACTTTCCAAACTGGTGGTAGATTTGTTACCAACGGACAGACTACTGATGATTCAAAAGTGCTTTTTGAGCCAACTTGAATAAAGAATATTTTTATTTTGATTTGATTTAAAAGTAGGCTACCCTTGCAAATTATTTTCAAATGAAGTCCCGCCCCTAATAATAGAGGTATTTAGATTTAGTACTTTCACTTACCTGTATCGGGCTTGTCCAGTTTCGTAGGAGCACGCCTCTCCACAGTGGGTTGTTTAGGACTATGACGTTTGCTCCGCGAGACCACTAGCGATTGCGGAATCTATAGTGGACAAAGATATAAAAAAATAAGTAACAGCATATTTATATTCACGCCATGGCCTAGTGGACCATACATATTCCAGAATAGAATGGGCAGGCACCATGAAGTTTCACTTTATATAAATTTAAATCAATTCATGCGCCATCTAACACAACTGAATTAAATTCGTTACATACATAAAAAAGCCTTCAAACTTTTCGTTAGCTTTCAAATACAAAGCGCAGTACAATTTTTCGCAATACATACACAATAATAGCATCAAGCGTCACCCATTACAAATCTGAACAAGATATATATATGTAGATTGTGAAGTAAAAGCGTGAATTGTAAAACTATAACGTTTAAATGTCGTGTGATTTTTGATGAAGGGAAATGTTGTAAGACAAGCTACACATACTGAAAGTTCTTTAACAACCCTGTAGTACATTGAAATATGCGAGAAAATAAATATGATGATACAAAAGTACTCGAATTTAAAAGAGTACCTACCGAGTTTCTTGTCAGATTATTCCCGGTAGGATAAAACTTCAGATTCGCAAGTAGATTTTCAACCAAGAAACAGACGAATAAAGATTCAAGAACGTTTATATATTCTACTTAAATTGAGGATATTTTGATTTTATTCACCAATTTTTCAGAACGGTCCCCTGAAGGTAACCTCGCGATGGTCACTTCAGCGCTGTCTTCGGGAGGCGGCGGTTGCTGCAACCAGTTGTACTCGCGTTTCTCTACGGGCACACCGCGCCGTTCGTAGTCCGCTGCCTGAGTCCTATATCAAATATTAGACTTAATAATTTTTAGAAATCCAGGGAAGGTTTAATAGGCGAGTGAATATAAAAACATGCTTGGAAAAAATATCAATTTCGCTTTCCCGTAGTAACTATTCCTACCTATCAAACGTTTGATGACGTCCGTCGTTAGGAAAGCAAATTAAATTTAAAAGAAAACTTTTGTTTTTGACATTTGATATTGAAAACCAACAATTTCTGATCGCAACTATATTTGAGGGGAATCTGGACGTAAAGGTCCCGTTGTTTTTATTACGAATTCTTTATTGTTCCGGTTAAGTTATGACCTCATTGTTTTACTAATTCTACTAATCAAATATACTAATCATTTTAGCTTTTTGGGTGGTACGAAGGCGGCTTGTGAGTCGGTACAAAGTTTGTCGAGACAATTAGTAATAATATATATCTTTAGATACCGCTGTTTAGAATGAATAATCCAACAATTTTCTTAAAGACAGAATTTTCTATATTTCCTTGATTTCAAAACTAATACTCAATTTGACAAAAATTATGCAATGACAACACAGAATGCCATTATGTTATAGGTTGATTAAATCATTTTATTAAATTTTCAAAATGGTCTTCTGTAAAATTATCTGAATTGTGTCACTATTCTTCTTAGACATCAATATATTATGCTCCATTATGTGGATATATGACAGAAACGGATGGACCGAGTTTAATGATTTTTATTTGCGTGGTCAGGTGGATTCAAGAGAGATTCACAATTGCACCTTATAAATATCGGATTTCCCTATACTCCCACGGGATCGAAAAGTATGCAGGTGATACCGCTTGGTAGTGCTATTAATGTAAGGTAAAAAATTACATATAAACCTGTCCCATTTTTTTATACATTTTAGCACTTATCACTAAGTTTGTCGCGTAGACCCCGATACCGTGGATATATGAAAAAAATATTAATTAGTGATTGTCTAAATTGCCTTTTCAAGGCGTTACTTTAGTAAATTTCAAATCAATCGCGATGTAAAGAACTCGTATAATGGGTGTTTAAGTAAATTCAGTGTTCTAAAACCATCGTCGCATTATTTTATTCCTATATTTATTATGTGGTTTCAATATTTTTAGGCACATGAGTAAAAACAATTTTGTGTATTTAAACATACATAATATTACAATATAGTTTTAATTTACTTTATTCAGCGCATTTCATTCACTCTTACGCTTTTTATGGCCTAAGTAATCCTTTAAATTAGATTACAATTTTTCAATAACATTTTTTTAACAAATATTTTATTGAGCGACATCTCTAGAATGTCTCTTGGGACTTTTTATATTAGCGTGTACAATTACCCTTAAATCAGTTGTAAATTTTATGTAGTCAACTACAATTACACTTTACTAAAACAGGCGGTTACCTAAGGCTTTCGTAGCAGTCGAGACATACGACGGCGTAATCACCGTTTTCCAGCAGGAAGGAGTTCTCAGTACGCCGATGCATTAGGAAAGGGAATTCTTTAATGGGCAGGGCTCGAACGCGCTTTCTGTATGTCTTGATACCGCAGAGGTGGCAGTGGTAGTCGTGCGTGTTATACACGCGCCGCTCCGCCGGACAACCACCTAACGCTTCGTACCTGAAACATAACAAGTAGTAACAATTTGTTAAAAATTGGGCAAAGCCCCTTTATTACGAAACTTATATTGCTTGTTAATCTTTATACATTTTTGACACCCTTAAATGTTTTTCTTGGCTGGAAATGTGGAACTAGCCACGGTCGAAGACTCTCACCAGTCAAAATAAAGAATACAGTTTCCAAAATTTCCAAAACTGCGCCAGCGTGGGACCAACGTATTAACCCCGTATTTCCCATATTTTCCCATATTTAATTTTCGAGAAATCGAAAAACCAAAAGATTCCGTTACACGCAAACACCAAAGGCAAATTTATTTATTTTATTTAAAATTTATGGATTTAAAAAAAAACAATACACACCTTCTCCACTGGCTTAATAGCGAATGGTAACAGAATGTACAGACTAGAGCTGACCCGTTCTCTTTCAGCTGCTCCGCGTTTGGATGCTGCTGTTGATAAAAGAGGAGCCTTTAAGAAACGTGCCAAAATAATACTCTTATCAATCCAAGCGATAAAATACCGCGGCGACCCCTACATATAATAAGTTATGTGAAAAATCCTAACTCTGCAAGGCCAATACTTTATGAATTAATTAATACCTTTTTTAAAAATAATGTTTTATTTGGGCTCACGCTGTGTTTAATATTACAATGATCTAAGTTAATAAATGGGGTGTAATAATTATCAAAATTCAAGATTTCTAAAATGCTTATCTTAATTTTAGAAATGAAATCTAAACAAAATTTTTGATTCAATCCTTACTGACACATATTAAACATTACTCTATATACATATTATAACGTAATTGTAGTAAACCGGGACCTATTGGATATACCAGTTTATTGTAGGTGGTACCTGATGCGTAAGTAAACAGGGAAAGTAGGGAGCGTTGCCTTGTGGTTGACCAAAAAGAACGCGAGCCAACGTCAGGTCCGAATGTAGGCCACACAGGTAACAGTAGATCGACGTACATGCTGCAATAAACATTATTAATAGGTAATATAAACCAACAATTATTATAGAAATTTGTAGCAATAAAACTATACCAAAGGTAGTTGAATTTAACTCAGCCCAAAAGTATTTTTAAACTTCCATCGGTTTTAATCGATTTTGAATAATTTCCTAAACCACTACAAACGAAGATTATTTTACTACAGATAAACGTTGAAAGGTACACACATAAAATCGTACATTTGTCCTGTAAAGAAACGTCCAAATATACGAGTACCTCAAAATTATATTTTGTACTATTTCAAATTTTATGTCCTAGAATACTACTCCAGTAAACTATACTATAGAATATAGCATGTCAGCGAGAAGATATAAGGCACATGGTATACACGTCTGCGAGAGCAGAGAGCAATATGACACCTCATACAAATATTTGCAAATAATATGATATAAGGTTTCTTATACTGAAATATATAAAAAAAAATTATATAATACAATAAATGTGGTGAGTGGATAAATCAACTCGGTCACCACGGTCTGTCTTGTCTTCGTAGTGCTGGTCGTCTTCCGAGACACGCCGGCATCAACGACATCATCAGAAGGACCCTTGTCACCATTAACGTGCCGGCTATTCTCGAGCCGAATGGAATTGCACGTGATGATGGTAAGAGACCTGATGGTATGTCGTTGATGCCTTGGAAAAAAGGAAGGTCGTTGGTGTGGGATGCTACATGTGTTGATACGCTTGCACCATCTCACATTGACGCTACCTCCAAATCAGCGGGAGCGGCGGCGTCATTAGCTGAAAACGCCAAGAGGCGCAAATATGAGAGCCTTGCTTTAGAATACATATTTGTGCCTTTTGGCGTGGAGACATTGGGACCGTGGGGTCCTGAGGCTAAAAGTTTTTTGAAAGAAATCTCATCTCACTTAGTTGATGTCACCCGTGACCCTAAGGCCGGGTGGTACTTCGGACAGCGTATAAGTATCGCTGTCCAAAGAGGTAACGCTGCCAGCCTTATGGGCACCCATCCATTTGCTTCTGATGGCGCATTTTAGTTACTTTTATTTTGTCTGTATTAATGTTAAGGTTCGATATAATGTTATCATGGTTAATTGTATATTTAAGTTATATAATAATTTTTGTAAATTATATTGTTTCAGAATTTGTGCAATAAAGATATAAATAAATTAAATAATACTACCTTATTTTCAAACCATGTCCCAATTAACACTACTGCAGGCGACTACGGGACGTTTGTAACCACTTATCGTAATTGTAATACATTCTTCAGAAAATAAATCAGTCAAAGTGAAATAATTTCCCCTCAAACTGTGAAATTTGATGGAATTCAAAGCTGTTTTGAGTACCCTGTGATGAGTAAGTAAGTAAAAAACCATCTTTACATTATTGCTAAACAGTAACGGACCACATCAATTAGAGGGTTTCAAAGTAATGGATATAAGCAGAAACATTTTTAATTTTTTGTTTTATAGATTAGGTTTAGATAAGGGTACGACAAACTGGACACCAATATATATGTATATATTTTTCTTGAGTATTTTGTACGTGATTTACTCCCTTGCTTCAGTGTTATGCTTACCATTATTACTAGCTACAGTTCTATCGGAGGTTGTAGAGGGTGGGGTAGGGATGACTCGTTCGCCGTTAAGCGACGAATTTGATGGCAACGGTGAAGGTATGTTATATCTGAAATAGACAACCACATTTTCAAACCTGTCATTTCATCTTAAACAAAAAATTATAATAAAGGAAAAATAACTGTGTACGTACCACGAAATTCTTAAACACATTGTATAAAAAATTTGCAAATTTGCAAAATTACAAAATTAATTACTTTTTGCAAAATTAATTACTTTCTAAAAACTACTTTGCAATCTTTTTCAAGTTAATTCCTACCATTTACATGACCAGCGTATGACTGTAATATTTCGTTATGGTTACTAATGATACAGTCTAAGATGAAAGCACGCTAAACTGATAATAAATAATTTACCTCTCATGGTTTCCACAAAGCATCGTAACAGAAAGCAATTTGTTTGTTTGACGGCATATTTTTGCTGGTATTGTAATAACTACTGAAACCTCTCACTAGTCTAGTTCGAGAAAAATTAGAAAATGCAATTTCCTTAATTTCATATAATAATAACTAGTTCTATATCAAAAACTATTTAAGCGATATATACTAGAAAAATAATTAATTATTTAATATCTCAACTAACCAAACTGTCCATGAAAATTCATGAATCCTTTTTCATTAAATTAAAATCAGTCTAGCTTAGTAGTTCTGTCAAGTAAACGTACAAAAGAATTACATGCATGAATTAGATTTGGCCATTTGGAAAGGCCAGCCAGTACAGTTTTGTTGTGTAATATATCTAATTAGTGTCATAACAAAAAATCTTATAATTATCGAAAAATTAAAAGTGCGTGCGTACAAAGTACACATGTCAGACGTGAAACTTCTATGACAAACTAATTTTTATGTCTTGTATATTTTTATACAAATCTAAAACTTCAGATTTCCGAGACTTTGAGGGCGGAAAAAAGGAACATAAGTTAGGAATTTAATTGTCATTAGAATATTAAAAGTGTCGAAAATTAATAGAAATATAAAAGAGAAATAATGAAATATTTTTATTTTATATTTTATGAAAAATAGTACCTATATCAAATTATTAAATGACGAGTGACAAATTAAAATGCCACATGTCATTTGTAAATATTAAAAATAATTAACCTTCAAATGAGTTAGCATATAAAACGCTGCACACCTTCGTGACGCTAATCACGAGTGTCAGCCGTAAAAATTTTACCCTCATGCCTAAAGAAGTTTCACTTTAAAAATAACAACACTTATTTGTAAAAAGCAATCAGGAGTGATAGTTTGAACAAAGGTCACGATGACGCATCGACCCCGCGTGCGCAGGTAGCTAAGTACAGATAACGGTTTGAATTGGGAGCACATTCCTACTGTCAGAGGCAGTTATTGCCCGACGACTCAGTTCAAAATGCGTCGAATACTAACCTTCTATGTTCTAGCGGTACTCTTTCAGCATCCAAGAGTTCCCATTGGCGAGCGAGATGCCTCACACATCGAGTGCAAGCCAGTACCCGGCCCCCGCGCGCCGCACTCTCCGTCGCGCCCGCACCCGCGCCCGCTAAGCAGGGGAAGTGCATGGCGTGCGAGTTCATGTACTCCGCGGTCGTTGACAACCATTCCATAGACTGTTGCGGATATAGACCCGCACATACGTAGCACCTTAAATTATATATATGAACACATTAGCGTTTGTCTCATCTCATGTTATGTAACAAGTTAACATCGCATGTATCGTAATATTTTTATATTTACAATATTTACTAGCTGCTCCTAATGGTTCGAACCGCGTAGTTCCCGAATCCGTGCAAATACGTGGAAATCCGTTATATATTCGATGGAATTATAAACCAAAAGTATTCTTGGCGCATTTTTTTCATTATTACAGTTCAGTCACATACAAAATAGCCCTGTACTGAAATACATACATTATACAATGTATGACTGCCTCATTGGTCTAGTGGTTAGCATGTTCGACTATAGACATGAGGTCCTGGGTTCGAGTTCCGGGTCGGGCAACTTCAAAAATCGATATTGGGTTTTCTATTAAGATTTTGTCAATATTTGCCCGAAGTTGAGAAATTGGAGGGGTACTCCACCTCCGTGTCTCAGTGCACGTTAAGCCGTCGGTCCTGCGTTCTTCCAGCCTTGTCGGATTCCCGCCACATCGGACTATGAGAGTAAAGGAATAGAAAGTATACTTGTCTACTATTCCTGCCAATCGCAATGAAGCAGCGTAAGCTCTAAACCCTGTTATATGAGTGAGGAGGACTGTGCCCATTAGTGGGACGTGAATCGGCTGCTACTTACTTACTTACAATTTATAAAGCGTTACAAATAAAATAATATTCAAACAGTACATACGATAAACACCCATTATAATACCTTTACGACATGTGTGAAATACGTGAAAATCTAGTATGTGATAATTTACCAGAATAGTTTTATACAGTTTTAGCTGGCTTATCTTTGGTATTGATTGATACCTATGTATCTAATTCTAATCAAACTCAGCAGTTACTCTTCTGACCACAATAATGATATTTTACATATAAACTGATTGAAATGAGTATATGCGTAAATAGTTAACAAAATAGACGGCGTAAAATAGCTTCTTTTAGTGACGTTCTTATTCCATAATCTAGGATATAAAAAGTACTTTTTACCGGTACCGTCCCATCCCATTTTCGGCGATAATTTGACTGTGCGGACTGGGTGCGAGAGCACTCGAAGGCCGTTTATTGCTCACCGTTTGCCCCGGCTTTAATTCATATGGCTTAAACCTAATACAATCAATTTATTTTAATTAGAATATATAAATCGCACTATAAATTCAAATTGATGATAAAGTTGGTTATAATGTAACATAAATAACAAAAGACACATGCTAGTCAAGACAAGAGTCTATAATAATGTAGCGCGCTAAATCTCTCTCGCTCTAAGTGATCGATATTTTTAACGGCAATTAAAATTAATTCAAATAAATATAGACATATTTGTATTTGCAACCCAAAATAGTGGTTGGCAGGTTCGATTACAGACATGGGGTCCTGGGTTCGAGTCCAGGGTCGGGCTAATTTAAAAATCAATATTGAGTTTTCTATTAAGATTTTTTCAATATTTGCCCGAAGTTGGAAAGTTCCACCCCCGTGCCTCGGAGAGCACGTTAAGCCATCGGTCCTGCACCTGATGTTTCTCCGGTCGTGTCGAATTCCTGACACACCGGACTATGAGAGTGAAGGAATAGAGAGTGCACTTGTGTATTATGCCTGCCAACGCGCAGTGGAGCACCGTGGTGGGTCTACGCTCTAAAAAACCCTCGCTCCTCGGAGACAGGAGGCCTGTGCCCAGCAGTGCCCGCTATTTACTATAAGCATATTGCCTAGACTCAGATCTTAGGCTATTTAAGTGATAGTTGAAATTTGAAATAACTCTTAAATAATGATATGCAGTACATTTACCGGCTTACACTGTATTTTATCGTCATAATTTCACTGAGTTTTGTAATTTATTGAAGAAAATTTTCTGAAATTCAAAATGTACTTACGACACTTACCTAATATTATTTGTATGTGAGTTGTTACTAGCTGCGTTTGCATCCCCGCTGTCACCGTAGGCGGGATATTTGTGCGGAATACTTTTATTACACGATGCGCATATCTGCACCATGCCTAAAACACGACATTAACTTCTATGCATGTTCACTTTGCCATGATGGAATAGTGTTGAGATGCGAGGTTAGAAATATCTCGGGTTCGAATCCAGAGTCGGCACCGTTAAGTTTCTCATTATAAAATTCTAACAGACATTCTCGATTGTTCTTTCCAATCCATCGTTGTGCTCTTCGGTGAAGGAAGATATCGTGAGGAAACCTGCATATACCGGAAGTAATTCTGGGGTGTGTGAAGTCTGCACAACCCGCATTGGAGCAGCATGAGAGGATTATGCTGTTGAACCCTCTCTTCCATGACAGGAGACCAGTGCCCAGCAATTTGACTTTGATAGGCTGCTTACTTTTTATGTTCAATTTTGCAACATATTAAAATAAATTTATTGAAATAATTTTGAAATTTGAGAATATGTTATGTTTGTAATAAGTAATAAAATTTAAATGGCCAATCGTCACTATTTTCTAGGTATGGTCAATGTACTCGTCATGATAAAAAAAATCTGCCATTTCCCCATGTCACCAGAACAAAAAAATGTCCCTTATTTATTCTCGATTTTCACTCTCAGTTTTAGACTTACTAGGTTAGCGTGCTGCCTTCATAGACGGTATTATCATCTAAGATTATAGTCGAGCGTTAATCTTGCAGCAAAAATAAAAAGGGACAGTAGTCAAGTTACTTTATAATGATCCGCCAATATTTTTTATCCTATTTTCTATGCTACTCTTACAGTTGGTCTTAAGTTAATAATTTCTAAACACATTTTCCGCTTACAATCATGTGAGATCAAAGTTTCATTTACCTTCTATATTCAATCCAATTCTATATTATACAATATACCAATCGAGTTTTTTCAAGAATATATATATATTTGGGCTATGTTAAATAATATTACATAGGCTATGTATGACAAATATCTGACCTTGTGGACTAATTGGACTCGCGTCGGGATGCGCCTTCAGCGTCGTGATAAAAGGATAGAAAGGTTCCCTCTCAGGGTTGGAGCAGCAGTATACCAACCGCAGTTGCGAACTTGGCGCTGATACCCCGCACACGTAGCAAACAAAACTTGCCGTTGTCTGGGACGGAGGACGGTCTAAGGAGGGAGAATGGGCATGGGTTGCTATGGATTTGTCACCGGACGATGCAAGGCTAAGAGGGGAAGGAGGTAATAACGAGGGCGGCCGCGTACGCAGGGTGTAAACGCGTTCGTGTGCGGGTACGCCACGCATCTGTAACAATTAAAATTAATTTATATATTTATTTCCAGAGAAGCTCACTCGGCAAACTTCGTACAGCCTCGGAATCAATAAATAAAAATTCTCATTGATAATTGCAGAATGTTTGAAGTTTAAAAAAAAAACTTAACCGGAACAAAAAGAATTCGTGCAAAAAAAACAACGCCCAGATTCTCAACAAACTCCGTAAAATATTATAGTCGCGTTCAGGAATTGTTGGTTGTCAATGTCAAAATCAAATAAATGAAAAATATTCTTTTAAATTTAATTTGATTTTTTGAACGACCTTTAAATTTAATTGATTCTTAAATGACGAAATAACATTAAATGTTTGACAGTTAGAAATAGTTACTAGAGCAAAGAGAATTGTTGTTTATACTATTTTACAAGCACTTTTTTCATACTTAATAACCTTTCAATCTATTCCTGGATTTCACAAATAATTCAAAACCAAAATTAGTCCTGCCGTTATTGAGTTTTATTGAGACTTGTTAGATAACCACGTACAGACTAACGTAAAGCAATTAATTTTATATGTCTGTATAGATATATGCATTGATGCTGGTACAAATAATGATCAGTGATTACTAAATAGTTATGAACTGTGTTTCAGTAGACATCACCTTCCTAATTATACTAATGAAGATTACTTGAGCAAAATATTATATCTAAATAAATATAAGTTATCATCTATAACTTATATTTATTTATTTATTTAGGTGTATGTCTGCTTTTTTTATTGCTGACAGGTTAGCGCTTGACTGTGATCACACCTGATGGTAAGTAATGATACAGTCTTAGATGGAAGCGCGTTAATCTGATAAGAGCCAATTTGTACTTCTTGCATAGTTAGTTACTATAATATTGTGTAATTATTATGTTACAATGCACGATGAATAAAAACAAATATGAAATAATAAATACAGAAACAAACAGTGTGGAAAATTTTCGCCTACGCCTATACAGCTGAACCAATTTTAATTCTCTCTCTGTCTCTCTAATCTGGGTATATAATTATATATAACATTTATATCTAATATTTTTAACATGTTTGTACAACTGCCGTGTATGTATATATTATGTAGAAAGTAAAATTATGTAATAAAAATGTCCTTTTTGTAATCTACAGTATTATCTTTTGCCAATAACCGATCTACATCTGCCTACACAGACGATAAACCGTCTGTGTAGGTGTAATGTACTCAATAAATATAGTATTATATTTTACTAGAATGTATTAAGAATTTCCCATTTCCGATATAAATTTGATTCATGGTAGGACACACTGTACGGCAGTGCGTTAAATAAATAATATAATTTTATTAACTTTAACTATAATACAACTTTACTGCAAAATTCAACTTAAATTTAATACAAGAATTGATTTATTATTTGCTTCATGACATTTTTTGTGACAGCTTCATCATTACTATTGATACGAAATCACGATTTAGCTTAAAAGTTAGGGGAATCAAATTTAATTACCTTCAAATTTATATAGAAAATTGAGACATACTCGAAAGAAAAAAAGTAGTCTGTTTACAATTTTTTGTTTATCAGTCGTCAGTTAACGATAGAAACTGCAATCTAACTTAAATATGTGCTTTCTAACTTACCTTTAAGAGATTTTATTAAAAATATTTAAATAGTAAATCATCCGTAAATGAATTGCTATAGTTGGAATAAAATCAATATGTGAAATTATAAATAATTTGAATATCTTTTTCTTTTTTCGATTCTTTGAATTAAACAGGTTTCAGTGAGCCCTCAGACAAAGTCTCGAAGATTAATACTACATAATATTGAAATAGCCAATTATTGAATTTGTATCAAAATATTTGTACAACCTTGACATAAATTTATACATATTAATAAAATTAATATTAATTAGGCAGTCTATCATGTTTGAAAGCCCTGAGTCAATTAGATCGAGAATATTCACGTGATTTCTGCACAGACGTAATTCCATATACTAGGTTATCGCATCAGTGTCAAGCGTTAAAGATAAACATTTTATTTCTTCTCATACGAGTACATCAGTAATTGACTTTAGTGTCCGACGTATTTATTTGTCTTTGTATAATGTAAACAGTCCTAACGTATTAAATTATTTCATTGCCATCATGGGATGTTCTCTTCTCTAACAATGAACATTTATTAAAATTGGTTAAATTACTTTCTGACCCATTGATGCGAGCACTCGCTTTGCTAACAGAAGTCCAGGATTCGATCTTCGATAGGGCGAATTTAGGAAATTGCATTTTCTAATTTTTCTAAGTTTGGACTGCTGAGAGACTGTCATCACTTACCATCTGATGTGATCAGAGTCAAGCGTTACTTATAAGCCATAAAAAAAACTAATTGATAATAGAAAAAAGGCTTCATCCTATAGCCTATGGTTGTGTTATACGGTAGACACCAAACACTAAACTTGATGACGTTACGTTGGCCTGGATAAAAGAAAACGTTCCGCATTTCCTCTTAAAAATTATATGGGAGCGTTAACTTTAATGAATAATATAAATAAATTCTTCGTTAGATGATAGATTTAGCATGAAATTATTGAGGCATAACCGCCACCAAAAAATATATATGAATACAAAGTCCCTTCACCTGAGCAGATCAATAAGAAAGCATTTTAGTAAAAATTTTAGCAATGAATATAGGGAAAGTCTATACTAATAATAAGATTTGATAAAGGACTTTTTGACATTGCCTGTTACAATAAATTCTGCTCTCTCTTCGAGAAAAGAGTTTCTATTAAAACAACGTATTTCCTTCTTATAATTGCATACTGCATATAACTAACGTTGAACTAATATATAAGTATTTATCCACAGTACACACCATGTATTGACGCGACCCCACGGATGAGGTTATCAAATTTATCATAGGTCGCTAGGTTAGCCGAGACAGCCGATACACTTTCATCGTAGACAATAATCTACGTAATATAAATCTTTAATGATCATACCAAAATTTCAAAGGTTCGTTTAATCTACATATATAAAAATCCATAGTCTTTTACCGCGACGCCCTCAGGAAACTGATTAATCGATTTTGATGATTTTCATCTTCTTTCCTGAATATGTTACGACTTAGGACATTGGATAGGTTTCTGTTTTAATTTATAATAAAAAAAAATGTTATTGCATTTCTTTAACCTAGAGATCGTTAAGTACGAGTGCTACTCAACTAAGTGACATATTTAACTATATATTATAATTTCAAAATCTATAGAGTTACAAAAATGTATATGTATTTACATATGATTCGGGGCAGGCAAATTTGAAACATGCAAGAATATAAACAAATAAATCCTTCCTAAGAAACGTGTACTATCATATACAGAAAAAAATGAAAGTGGCCACATGGTAGTCACGTCTTAGTCATATAGGTAACCATTTAAGCTGCGCTCGATATTCGCTCAGATAATCAAACTTCCGCAGGCCGTAAACAAATCTTATACAGAGATTTAATATTAAAAATACAAATATTATGCTATATCGTTTGTTTATAATGTGGCTATCATAAAGTGTACGATAAATCTAGCGATAATGCGTAGAACAACAAGACACGCTACTTCAATAATCGACTTTTATTCATCGTGGCAGTCTACAATCGATATGATAAGTGGAATTCAAGATGATTATGGTATTATTCTAATACGGAGGCGCTTCTATTTAAAGAAAAGAGTTTAATTGCTTATGTGAGAACAATGCATTCAGACAAACAAATTTATCTCAAAATTTACTTTGTATGACATTGTATATAACAATCTAATAAGTATAACATGAATTTAAATTTTATTTGTTGCTAGTAATCCCCGAAACGACCCAATTGATTGTCGGCAGTTTCACTGGCAGACTATTTGATATAAAGACCAACACATTGACCAATTTTTGTCCCGATATTTTGAACATAACAGAAACAACTACGTAGATAAAGCGTAACGTTAGTTATATATTATACTTGGGAACAACTAAATATGAAAATAAATCAATCAATTTTATTTCTAATACCTTCGCAAAGTGTAGTATGAAGTACCTGCATGATTTATAAATAATCTGACAGGAAGTATGTTACAAGTGTGCTGTAGTAATAACGATACTCAAGTGTTTTAGTAATATTGCAACAATGTATCAGTGCAATTATAGTACACTATATTACAAGTACCTTTATAATATAGGTTCACTAAATATTTAACGAATGTAGTATGTTTATTTTCATAATTAACTTAGTGGGTAAGTATAAATTTCATTGATCACTAACAGTCTTTTAATTCTGCATGTAATTACATCACAATAATAATCTATATATACGAGTACATCAAAATTGTAAAAAAGGGTTTTAAAATCGATTCCTACGCTATCTACTATGAACTTCTGATGATCATACAAATAGTAATAATGAAAACGGTATTACCGTTAAGTGTGATTCACTAAAATTAAATGTATGTGTCCTATGTTGTCGGTATTTATTTATCAAACAATACATGGCATTCATTTAAGATATCTCATAGGTATACGCACTAAGATTCCCTGTGCGTGTGCTAACAAGAAGCTAAGTAAATTTTCTTATTTTTATACGTGAACACAACAACCAATTCGTAATTACTGTTTTACATTTTTTTAATTATGAGGGAAATTATTTTAGCAAATGGTTAATTTTGTTATATAGACTTGGCCCAAGAACACATACATGTAGTGGAGCAAAATTTGATTTATAACGGGCGAGTTTACTGAGTTACCAACCTTGTCAAGTTAATATTATAAACGATTAAAAATTTGAAAAAGATATACAGAAAAGGTATATAGTAATATAGTGGGAGAGCGTGACCCAGAACCTGAAATGATCATTGCTAATTAGATCCAAAATGGATAAGGGGATTGAAAAAAATTACAAGCAATCAATAATTAAACCGTATCTATCAGTGCACTTTAAACTAATGATTACTACTTGAAATATTTCTACACATTGTTGTATTTTCACAACATTGTTGTGTTTTGATAACACAAATGGACTGTTTAAAAACTGATATAGTTATAGCGATACTAAAGTAGCTCCTCGAGAGCAGTAGCCTTTAGAAAAGCTTGGAGATATCAGAGTCGCAACACTGACCCTTGTTAATTATGTGATAATAAACCTTTGGCTACTTAAAATAGTCAACTACAGCTTAGGGATTTTTGCACATTAGGAAGTAGTTGCTTATAATCATAAACGATATCGAAAATCTATAAAAGACGCATCGGTTACAGGTCGTAATTCCAGTAACGTGTTTGTGTGTCATAAATATTACTTACATCGCGGTTCTTTGTCCCTATTACTTTCGTTACAATGCCTAGCATATAACTTATACCAATATAGTATATAACTTGAAAATAGACATTCTCAATATATGACGAATGCTATTTAGCTATTTTTTCATTGCATTCCGAGTCCGTTTTGTTATATCAATTTGTGGAATATCGTTAAATGATTATTAATTATAAGAGACAAAGTCTTACTAGTTAATATTTAAAACTTGAATACCATTACCCGTTTTTTTATTAAATCACACATCAATAAAAATAAATCATATCTTATTAATGATGAAATAGTTTATATTGTTGAATCAGACGTAGATATAATTAGTAGAACAGTTAACTTTCTCTATAATCGTATTATAGATATTGATGAAAACATGCTCATTACAAACGGGCATTTAAGTCGTATAAACATCGATAATGGCTCAGAGATAACGGAGTCAAAAGGCAGACGAGGTTCAAAAGTTCTTACGGGCGCAATAATTCCGATTGGTGATATTATAACACAATATGTCATTGTGAATGATAAAAAAACAGGTCACTCGAGGTTGACTGATTAGAATGGCAGGCTCGAGGTTAATGTGCAAATTTAATTAAAAAAATATACTGTTTGTGTACAAGAGTTGACTTATTGCAATGGGCTTATGAATGTAATTTATTACCCGATTAACAAATATTTGTTTGCAGATAATCGATTTATGATAGAGTATATCGCTACTCTGGATGAATAATGAAACAATCCAAATTATTAGTTCATGACACAGCAGAGTCCACAATAGACTATTATTCATGTTTCGAAAACTCATATTCAAATCAGTAATAACGACGGGGTGACATCATAAAATGTCATTGGTTATTTCGCCAGTTTGTTTCATTTTGAAACGACTCTCAAGTAATTTTTTTTTTTCATTGTATCAGTACTCTGCCAGCAGAGATATGGGATGTAAAGGAGCAATGGCAAAGTTTCCACGTAAAATTAAATGATATTCATACATTCTTGGGGCATTTCAATAGTAATGTTATATTAAAATTATGTTATTCAATACCCTCACGTTAACGGTGCTATAGCATTACAAAGCGATAAAAAGAGGAAAATTATTTAGCGATTTTCTATGCGCCAGCTATTATATTTGCCGCAATTTTGGCGTCACCCTTATATACAATACTTCAACATGAATCGAAATGTATATCAGTTCTCTCTTGTCTTCTTTGTTTTTTGAAATATTTAGGTTATTTTAAATGTCAATTGAGACGTCCTTAAAGAATATGCATCTATATGTCAGTCACACAAGTTGAGTTGACGGTTTAGCACTATGCATAAAATAAAGCGTAAAATATATACGTTTTTGATGGCCCTGCAGAAATTATTTTATGTTTTGAAAACATCGCAAGTGCATAGATTATATTTGGCAATTTTTGAGACAAAAGAAAACTTTACTAGAGACAAATACTGGCTGGCACTGAGCATTGTATGCACAGGTATCGTCAATTCTAAGAAGCACAGACAGTTATACACCTAAATAAATAAGCAAATACAATGTTTAGACGATTGTGCGTCACAATTGTATTAACATCTGATTACACAACTTTCAGTTTGAAAGACGTATATACTAAGAAAACAGTAGGAATCTGGGACGCTTATTATACAAGAAATTCGTCATGCTCATACAATAAGAGTTCAATACATTCAATTTTTTTTACCTTAACAAGACATCTACAATGTTAGGTAGATACACATAAAAAGAACACAATTAAAAACAAGTACTACTTTCACAACTGTAGGCTTGACTTCATAATAACAAAAAGTCTGAGAGGATTTCAAATTTTATAAATAAAATGAGTTGTATGCTATGCTAAATAAATACTACGTTACCTTTTCAGTAGCAGGAGACATGTTCATAAATATCCTAATTTGTAATTTCGGTACACATTAATATCTCAATGCACAAATCTTAGCTTCTTTAAATGAGGAACCACACAGTCTTGACCATAATTTATATGAACACATTAAAATTTTCAGAAAACTCATATTCACTCAACAAATTTACACTAATAGATATAAATCCACTGTCACTGCACAATTAAACAAGGTACAAACCTCAGACGTTTTGCAACCTTAGTATCAAATAGCCGTTAAAAGTCCAAAAAGGTAAAAATCATACGTATCATCGAAATGATAAACGTTAATGAAAGTAAATATATCGCCGCACAATTCTGATATTATCTGGATCATAAGCGTGCGTACAGCGCCGTCGCGAGATAGAATATGCTCATCGTATAGGCTTTATCAATATTTGTCAATATGCTTAGCGTGGACATGCCCACTGTGAAAGTTATGACGTTGAGAAGTTTTCGTATACAAAATGATAAACATTTAATGTAGATATACTTTGGCAATTTTAGTTCAACCATATTGATACTAAACTGTAAAAATTTTTTGGCAGCACATTTACAGTATCAGCCTAACATTTGGCTAATACTATACTACGGTTCTCTACTTTCATTTAATATTCTCGTCTGTCAGCCACGTTTTCTATATCGACCTAACAATTTTGCAATTTTTCGGTTGGTTATCAATGTTTTATAGGAATAAATTATACATCGAAGGGTTATACAGATATTATATCATAATTAATTTGTCGCAAGTATTTTTATGTTTTATAATTTGACTTAGCGCTCCTCACAAGTATTCAACATCCTTGAAATTTCTCTACATTATTAAATGTGTATTGTTTTCCTTAGAGAATGACTGACACAAATTTTGTTTGCTAACTACCTTTGCTTCAATGCTTCATACATTGAAATGAGATATGTCAATAATCAACTAATTTTATTTATCTTATCGAGCGTTTACTTAAAATATCACCCTTATCGATCACGCCCTCTTACGATGCTTTTCCAGCTGAATTTAATATATCTAGGGCAATCGTTTTTCTTAATTTGCTATTACAATATTTATTGAAACAATTTTCAAATTTGTTGTTTAAAAGGAAGGAAAGGAAGAGACCAGAGGAATGGATTCTACCATTCCTCTCAAATGGTTTTTCTAGGTCCTAGTTATATATACAAAATTATATATTTATTTACTAATGCATCTCTTACGTTTACTTAAAAATAAGAACTAGTATACAAAGGGCAGTTTCTCCCTTAAGAGAAGTCCCTTAGACAAGTACTTAAATAATTAATAAGACAGTTAATGTAATGAGAAACCTCTGTTCCACCTCAAGATCCTCAATTTGGTTAAAGGCTTTGTCTTTACTTTAGTGTAAAAGCACGGACCTCTTTGACTAGTAAACGTTGTCCAACAGTCGGAAAAAAGAATTCCAAAGAACCAACAATAAAACCGGCACCGTAAATGTCTATTGGCGACCGTAATTCTAAATGGACGGACCATTTAGGTGATGCTGTTTATTATAGAAAACTATATTCAAGTAAAGAGATCGTCTTGTAAATTCTTTTAACCGCGTTAAGATACGACTAGAAAAAACACTGTATAGATCCACATCATCAAAATGGTGTTTTTGGAGCGGTATATAACGAGATTTTACCGCTCGAAAACCACTAGTCCATTTTAATAAAATACTTGCCATAAACTTGTTAATAGTATTCCGTTATCAGAAAATTGCAGGGGATGATTTGTTTTCAATCACAGGAATAAAATATACATGAGGCATTGTAAGAAATCTAAATAGATTCACTTGTGAATCACAGGTTCAAATAACATTTGATATAAAAAACTGTGACTAGTTTTTGTGATAAAAATAATTATTATTTCAATATAAAATATACTGCCACACTACATATTATATAAATGGTAGCAACCATACGAAGTTGCTAAGGAAAAAGTTATCATTGATTATTAATTTTTTTGTATAAGGCGAGACAGTTATCGCCTTAAATTGTCTTTAGGGTTTGTAAATAGGATGCTATCAGACTTTTATGATAATCTGAACTCAATCTTAATAAAAAAAATACAAATATGTTACTATTGAAATGTGTACATAAGAATTGACATTTAATTTACAGATGCAAGTAAATGCAAGACAACTGCGAAATCCAGACGTGCTAACACCTTGTATTATTACTGCATACACCATTGCATAACACTTTAGGCAAACGACAAATCGTGTATATTTAAAGAAGAAAATGACAGTTACTATTTTTTGCTTTTTACGCTACAAATATTGAAATTATAACCATTTTAATATTAAAACATTTCTAAGGCTTATTGCGTTGTTTACAAGATAAATATTAGATTAAATAATTAATCAATCATTAAAAACATACACCTAAAAAGCATGACAGATGATAGACAGTTTTGATCTATTTGAAATATACAAAGTATGTAATGTATTTTATTGGATAACGAATATTACTGCATTTCATAAAACAGAGTGGTAAATAACACATACTTTTAATGTGAAAGTTAGAAGAAAGATATACACCATAGTGGACTTTTTTGTAGATTTATTTAATATATACAATTCCGTAGCACATTGTTTTAATCAATCTCGCGAGATTTCGCTAGCGTTTGTGATTTAAGAGCATAAAAGTATATTTGTTATGACATCATATATTTGAACAAATATTTGAATTTTTCGGCTTTACTGTACAGAAATTTGGATGTATTATACGTGTAAACCTTCTTTATAAATAACTCTATTTATTATTGAATATAGCATCAAAATCCCTTAAATCTACACTAATGTTATAAAGAGAAAAGATTAGTATTTTTGTATGTAACGAATAAACTCAAAAAGTACTGGACCGATTTTAATAATTCTTTGTCATTAGAAAGCTACATTATCACTGAGTAACAATGGCTATATTTAGAACAAGATTACTATAGAAATCTTTAGAAATTCCCATTAAAACCAACCGAAGGTGTAAAAAAATTAGCCATAAAATGTCTTTCATCGCATACGCTGTGAAGAGTATTAATGATAGGACAAAAAATGTTCGATAATATTATAGAATATATCAATATCTACAAAAAACTTCGCGAGACCATATGTCTAACTATTGTAGTTAAGTCACTATAACTACTTTTTACCATTTAACAAATTGATAGAAATGCCGATCAAAATCAGACCGTGTCATCTAAACCATTTATAAATTTTTATTAAAATAAATTATTTAATATTCAAGACTATCTCAATACCTGATGATTACTTTTTGAATCATTGAAATCGAATGTTCAATTCAAAAGAAATCATGAAATTAAAATAAAGATACACGCAGCGCATCGAGTTACTAACTCGACGAGACAGGGGCAGTGCGGGAGAAGGGGGTGCACCATAATGAACTAGGTAGCCGGTCGGCTCCTTACGCAGTGGACACAAGCGACATTGAATATTTCGAGTTTTTTAGAACATATTTATGCTTCACTTAAGTTCTTTTCAGAGCTACTTAGTTTTAGGATTAGGAATCATACTTTTTTATAATATTTGTCAATTCATGGTCGTTTTAATTATCATGCTATCTGTACCTATTTATGTCTACCCGTGCGAAGCCGGGATGGGCCGCTAGTAATATATAAGATCTAAGAAAACACACAGAGGGAATACTATCAAAAGTTGAAGATGACACGAAGGTCATCTAATCTACCCATAAATATATATTACTATGTGTACCTGGTAAGCATTCCATTGTTGCACAAGATGCTGGTGACACGCGGCACATGCACGCACTGTTCCTTGTGCGTCCTTGGGCCGTGACCTGGGCGGTCGAGGATGCTGCTCACCAAAGATGGGAAAATAAGGTTGTTTATTCTGGAACACAAACAAAAAATATATTAGTTTATTGCTTCTAACCTTGAGAACTTTGCTAGTATATTCGCTTCGCTAACAGATACAATAGGGTCGACGCTCGACAAGATAGTTTCGTCGATAGACGCGTGCATTCTCATTTAGAGCAATCGCAGGTTTCGAACCCCAGGCAGACATAGTTAAATTTCTCTATATAAAAATGAAACATACGTGGTTAATAGTTCTTTTAATTCATATTTGTGCTTTTTGGTGAAGGAAAACACCGCGAGGAAACCTAAATATCAGGGGAGTAATTCTGGGACATGGGGACGGCGCATGTTATAAAAAAACCCTCTCTCCTATGAGCGAGGAGACCTGTCCCTAGCAGTAGGACGTTAATAAGCTGATTACTTTTTATAGTTTCTAGTATTCCAGTTGCTTCCTTAATGTTGAATACTATTCTGAGATATAAGGAGATATCTGAATAGCTACAGCCATGCCCAAACAAGGCATGAGCGTTGAATACAAACCATTAAAAATATCAACCGTCAACAGCGCATTACCATCTTAGATTGTGACAGATTAAAATACCCTTGTCACATAACAATTGTCGTATATTTTACTATAATAAAATAAAAAAGTTATATGTTTATAGATTTATAGAATACACCAAAAACCTTGTTACGAAATTGTAGGAAATTAGTAATAAGATATATTGAAATTTATTTATGAATAGGAATAAATAGATATATCATTTTTAATCATAAAATAATACTGCCTCAAGGTTATAAATAAAAACAACGCAGAATTATTATCGCATTGTATGCATTTGATAACGGCTGTATTTGATACCTGACTGTCTAGAGCTGATAATCTTTTATCATAAAAAAAAAACTTTTTATTATTAATTATTTTTTAAGGCTTCTTGTAGATTTCTAGTCCTTTATCATTGATGGAATTGTGTTTAACAATTTAGATTCTTCATTCAAATCGAGTTATGTCTATAATTTATTACCTGTATTACTACTTCATTTGTTGTTATATATGAAATAATTTGAATAGTTTTCTTGACTATAAAATATTTGTATTTTTTTATATATCTTGCAATTTACATTACATTTTCGACATTAAAATTTATGTAATATAACTATTTCTTTTTGGTAGGCTTATATATGGCATACCACTCAGTGGCTGAACGTTCGTCCCTTCAGAAAAATTATTCTATTCTATCGATACGAAAAACTTTCACTTCACCTACAACAGACGAGGACACACCTCTCATGACACGAGTGACGTCACTTTGTTTATACATACATATGTGATCACATGGCCCATATTAACAAGTCACGACTCAATAATTGATGTTTCAATTATCTCTTAGACCCATATCATAACATTACTTAACGTAGTACGAAGTCGCGGTTTGCAAATATATAAAAATACAAATTCTTAGAATTTAAATTTGCAGGTAGTAACTGTATGAACGTTAAATTATAAAATAACGATTCAGCTGATATGTTATCTAATATACAGAATTCTCGTGTCACTGCGTTTATTGTTAAACTCTTTCGAAATGGTTTGACCGATTTTTATGTATATTCATTAGATCTAATGACAGAATGTAAACAATTTTTGGACAAAATTTTTGATTTAATATTTTTATGATTTGGCCTTAAAAATACACAAACTCTTTCAACCTTCTCCCACCAACTACCATTGTTTAATAGCGATATTTGTTCATTAATAATTTTCAATGCTTGGTGATCAATTATCACTCGATCACTTTCCTCTGCCAGGCATGTAGAAATTAATTATATGGCAAAAAAAACGTATGCTAAGCCAACAAATCATATCATAGTTTAAAGAAATATTTTAAAAAGATGAATATTTTTAGTAGTATATTGTTCATTTTAATAGCGTATCATTACAAATCCTTAACAAGTAGAACTATTGTATACACCCACATATTATTTTACATCTCATATCAATTAAATATACGTATATTGTTATATATGCATGTTACAGGTTAGTACAAATTAGGGGTGAAAATTTTATATGGCTTTCATATTATTTACTTTAAATATTATAAAATGCCCGATTAAATCTGATTATAAAATTACGTTTTAGAATTGGCAAAAACGTCTCATCCTAATTTCAACGGACTCGCTGGAGCAGTGATGCGAGTACTCGCAACAAAGGGCAAGATCCTTACTAAGGCAGCGGTCGGGAAACTTTTTTAATTATTACCCCAAAATATTTTTGTGTAAGTTGATATTACCCCATGGTGAAGAACGAAACCGCTTCTTCTTAGCATCTTTCATTTTATACCCTCCGTGATGATTATGTAAAAAAAAACTAAAAATTTAATTTAAACATCATTTATTCAATTTATCAATGTAATACCTAGTAAAACTCCCAAAAGTTTCATTTTACCTAATTTGGGGTAATTTACCCCGGTTCCCCGACCGCTATACTAAGGTATAGCAATATCATATCGATTTCAGAATAATGAACGCACAGCAAATGGATGACCTAGAAATTGAAATAGCTTGTGTTCTCACATACAAAACAGAATTTGCATAACATTTGCAAATAAAATTTTACCCATTAAGCCCCCCATATTATTGAATAATGTAATAATGAGAAGGCAAGGTTATTTATAATTGTAAACAGAAAGGTCAACATACGACCATGAGAGCTATGGTTTGTACTGAATAAACAAGCGTAAGCTTGTTGAATTTAATAATTCATAAGAATAAGCAAATATGCGTAAATAAATCAGCGAACTAAACTAAATACATATTGGAAAACGTACGAATGACATATATTTAGTATTAATTTGCATATTTAAAACTGTCGGTTTTTGAGTGAACCCTAACCTAACCAAACCACGGGCTCCGAAACCTATTTAACCCAGATATGTAGACAACCCATAAAAGAATGCTATGTGAGCCTTACAGGGATACGAATACAGATCCCAGTGGTAATCGCAAGGTACGACCATTCTGCTACCAGAGCGGTAACGGGAGTAGTCTCATAACAAAAAAATATTTTGTTATGAGACTACTCTCATTACAAAAATCTCGTATCTGCGTATAAAATCCATTTTATTGTAAAGTTTTAACTATGCCTTGCAATAATCATAAAAAATATACATACAATAATTATAACGTACACACGCTAAATTGTATAATAAACAAACATGGATATTCCTAATGTAATAACAACTTTGTAAACATTAGAACATTAGAATGCGTATGAAATTTTATAAATCTAATTAATGCCTGATTTCACTAACATCCTAAGCTTTACATGTCCCCTAAGTACATTTATTGCTGAAGTCTTGTCATATGCGGCAACCATTAAAGTCTGATAAGATAGTAATTTTTACAGACTCCAAAAGTTCGCTTGAACTCGAGGTCCAGTCGAGGTACACCGAGCCAGGTGACTTTCGAGAAACATCGATAGCCTAGAAAATAATAAAGCAGTTGCTGCAAGTCCAACCATAGCAATAAATCTATTATTTTGCAATTGATTACGTCACATTTTGGGATTTCGGGGAATCAGAAGGCGGATCAATTGGCTAAAGAATCTCTTACGGGTGGTATTGAAATCGAAATGCAACCTTTCTATTCGGATTGCATTTTTTTAATCAAGGGGCATGCATCGATTTATGGAAAGAACATTTCGATCAACGATCCAAAGATAAAGGCATATGGTATAGCACCATCCAACTGCAATAGTCTACAGTCCCGTGGATAAATGGCAGCCGCTTTAAAAGTAACACTTATGTTGCGCCTTCGGTCGGGACACAATCCATTAAATAGTTTGGAATACCTTATGAAACAACTCAACTCTCGGAATTCCAAGCATAAATCGAGTGTAAATAGCTACTAATAAAATGGCTTCTGTCCTCTCAATGTGACATAATTTATTCAAAAACTTAATTTATTTCGTAGACTAAAAACTACGTGACAGTAAATTAAAAATCTTGTTCTAATTACACAAAAGAGTGACGAAAATTAATGGTCATATTGCTAAGCCGCGCTATGATAATTATTATTTTAAAAATGAATCAATTAGCTTTAAGAGTATGTAAATATAGGAGTACGGTTTGTAATTACAGATATTCGATAAAAGTGGCAATATAATTTGCTATGAATATTTCAAATGCGATGGAAAGTTTTCCCATCACGTCAGCTGTTTAACGGACTTAACCTTAATGATAACGTATATAAATATAGCCGATGACTTGCTCGGACCCGATTTGACCCTTGGCGGCGATGTGCCGTTGTTTATCATCATGAACACATTTGATAAACCAATGATCCCGTTATCGACATTTTCCGACATTAAAAAGTATTATGTACAAACAAAATGGTGTCAAGATAAAAAAAATAATTTGTCTATATCACACTTTTAATCGTTGATTCAAAATCGTAGTTATAAATGCGTCAGGCGCTATATCAAAGGTACGTGTAGCATATTCTCGTATACTAATTACCGTGCTTCGTAAACTAATGAACCCTCAACTAAAAGTTGTCATGAGTGGTCATCAATTGACTTGGCTAGAGCTAGTAGATAGCCAAGAAAAATCGATCTAGAAATTTTCTGATTGAGAACCAAGAAATAATGAAAAATGCTCTGCCAACAATGTGTGTACAATAAATCCACCTAACCCGATCTAGCCTAAAGACTTTCATAAATCTAATCATTAACAATAAATTATAGTTCAAAAATAAAACTAAAACATGGATTTAGAGATAAGCAAACTAAAAAATAATTCTTGGCATAAGAGTGAAATTATTGACGGGAATATTTAATGTCGCTGTTTTAAAACCGTAGGGTGCTCTTTTTATGCCATTTTAAAATCAAGTCTGAATTTAGGAATGAAACTAGTGACAAATTGTAACGATTGATATCAAGCAAGTTATTATATGAGTGACAGAAAGCTTTACTCGTGATTATAAATACAATTTTTATAAACACCTAAAACATAAGACCTCTCAATAGAACAAAGTGTCTCACAGCTATCACATTTTCCATCACAGCATAACCAAGCTGCATACATAAATATATCGCTGGTTTCATTAAAATCCAATACATTCAATCATATAAATTAAGGCCACAGGACATTCCATAATAATTATTTGATTTCTTTTGTTAATAGTTCTTCATGTCATTGGTTTTTGCATAAGTTTGTTTTATTTCTAAACAGGTGTCCTTTAAAATAAGGTTTACAAATTCTGAAACCAATCTTTACTATGTGTTGTGTTGTTATATGTTGAAAATACTAATGTGAAAGCATGAATTTAAATAGCGAATTTAATTATACGTCTTATTATTTTAATTACTAGATAGGGGAGCTGTCAGCAAAATGTTTCAATAAACCTTAACCGTTACGGTCAACGGTGTATCATTTTATCACGATGTGTCACGCATACGCTGTAAATTATACAATGGAGGTGGTGACCTCTTAACCCGGACTTACCCACAATAGTACACAATGATTTTGATAAAAAAAAAACTGTCTGCGATAGTGGATAAAAGAAGAAAAATGACTATTTGTAAAGGGATTACACATCATTCTTGTTATACTTTTTATTGACCTCACGTCACAAACATCAGATATTTGGATGAGACTTTCCATTAAATCGTATATCGTATATACTATATATAGGTGCGGCGAGAGAGATGGCGAATCACTTTACTGAGTGGGAAAAGAGACGACTTGGCGACGTGCATCGGTCGCATCGCTTTATTTAATATCAAAACTCTTAAATCTGGTAGGCTTTTACAACATTATTGTATTGTCGAACATAATTTTATTTTCACATATTATTTCTAATGTAGTACTGATGATGATATTAAAAATCAACTTTATAAAATTACTAATTATTAAATACCTTAAAGTGTTTGTTACATCTGACTTGGTTAGCCTATTTTTGAACTAAAACATCACCTTATATTGCAGGCAATAAAGCAAAATTTCAATTAATAACACAAAAATTGTTTCTTCCTATGTCCGTTATATACGTTGAAACCATCAGACTGATGGGACCGAAACAGATTTCATAATAAAGCCAATAATGTGAAAATTATTTTAGACCAATAAACTTACTCATCACGAGATCTTCAAAACTAGTCACGATGGCCTCGAAATTGAATAAAGTAAGTATTAGCGTACGGATTTCCCCATATTCCGCGGGATCGATAACTACGCGGGTAACATAGCAAAGACCAGCTGGTACATACATATTTAATTAAAAAACTCAGTTAACTTCTGAAGTGATTACCTAAATATATTTTCATAACGCAATGTAAATAAAGTGTTAAAATACATAAACAAAATACTTTTTTCTCATAGCCCAACAAACAAAAGAATGACTTATTCGTTCAGCATAATAATATCTAGAAATATGTTTACTTTAATTACAACATCGAATACAACTGAGCATTTCATATTACTCATAACTCAACTGCAAACGATAACTTTTAACCTGTCTTAACTTAAAAGCATTTCATTTCAATGCGAATTTCTATATTACAATATTGTGTACTATTTATTAGACGAGGCCACAAGTGACGCGTAAATTTGATAGCTAACGTCTAATAAATTCTTCAATGTCTTCTCATAATAGTGTTTTCACATAAAACGAACAAAGTTATAATCAGGAAAGCATTCCCATTAAATTGGATTAAAATATTAAAATAGTCCTTTTTATTAAGATGTAAATTTTATAGTTAACATGTAATCAATTCCATAGTGTGGTGTCATTGTAGTATTTTGAAGTAAAACATGAAAAGTAACAGTGAAACATTTCCTGTGAAATGAAAATAGGAATAAAACATGATAAGAGGAATAAGCGGCCCTCGTTCTAAATAAATGTTATACGACATTACCACCCAATTAGTTAATTACATAATAATATTTGAATAACAGTTTTTTTATACATTGAATTTTGAACGAGGTGTTATGTGGAAATGTCTTTTTCTTAAACTTATTTTATTGACAGTTGTAAGGTAAGTAAATAGCAACCTATTAATGTGCCACAGCGGGTGCATGCCGCCTCATTTTTAGAACCGAAAGATTTTAGAGCACACACTCGCCACGCTGCTCTACTGTGGGTTGACAGGATGTGAAATACAAGTTTTCTGAAGGAGTTTTTATAATGGGAAAACTCGTCAATTTCTTTTTTATAAAAGGAAACTCAGTGGTGCCGGCCCAAGGCCTATAATTTAGATGTCACATGAACAAATTGTAGTGCTCTAGTCTTTCGATGCAGCATTATCGTACTTAAAAAGTCATCTTGACTATCGAGAAGGACTAGTAGTCGCGACGTCTTTAAACGAGAAACCACACGTTATACCACTAGGGCATCATGGCGGAGATAATGGTAAAGTTACAAAATTATATAGAAAAAACTGCAATATTATATTTGTAATAAATAAATTAATACCTAGCTCAAATATTTATAAACTGGGATTGACTATGTGACAAAGGGATTTTAACAAATAGACAGCCAAAGAGAGATACAAATTCAAAAAATCTTGTATACTAAAAAAGCTCTTTTGAATCACAAGGTCCACCTATTGATAATCTATATACCGCTAGTTCGGAAAATGGATTTCATGAAGAAAATCAATATTTACTCATTAAAATCAAATTCACTTATGAAAACTTAAACTTTTTTATTTGAGACAGGTTAACAGAAGACCTACTAAATTGATGGAAGTTAACTAACTTGATTTAACTTTCATTGGGGTTTATAAAGCATCACACCGAAACACAATTTTTTTTTTGTTTGCTTCACTTATAGGGTGCAAATTCTCTACAATCGCACTTTCTTACCTGACCAAATCTAGGCTAATCAGAAAGTTGGAAATCCTAAATATACGCTGCCGGGACTAGAATCTGTGACCTCTACTATTAAAGCGGTTGCTCATGCAATTACACCAGCAAGGCTCTAAGGGCCCACTTATGTGAAATCGTATTTCACTCCCCACTCTATAAAAATCGTTTTAGCGTACCAAATTCATTTAAATCCGTTTAGCTGTTTTTACGTGAAAGCGCGACAGACAGATAAAGTTATTTTCTCGATATAATATTAGTAAAGAAGTAAGGATTATATAAATAATATATTATTAAATGAAACGAAAACTTCGTATTACTCATTAAAAATATTGATTGACAAAAGCTGTAAGAGATTTTTTTTTGTAATTCTTCAGAAGTAGTATAGATTCAATCTCATTTTAATCACTAATAAAAATAAATAAGATATTTTCCGTATCAAGATTAAATCTTCAAATAGAATGATTTATAAATTATGCCACTTAGTAAAATGTCAGTGTATCGTTTTCAGAACTTATAATAGATGGCGCTTTATTTTAAGTGTGCCAAAAAGAAAATTCTATGTAGCTGTTGCTATAAAATGAAATCTATGATTTGTTGCGTAATTTTGCTTAAAAATAACGTGATAGTGAAATAGTTACCGATACAGTCTTATCTTTAGGCTCCTTAGTGTGCAGATTATAGAGCGTGCCACGTTTATATTCGTCGCCGCAGACATAGCAGACCTCCGTCATACAATTCTTATCCGGCATTGAAAGGTCAAGGATATCCCGTTCCGAACTCGATGTAGAGTTCCCCGAATACACAGACACAGTTGATCTGAAACAATTTAATAATTCATATGATATGGTATTCACCTTTGGTAATGTACAAATCTACAAATTCCAAAACACAGTACTTAAAATAATAGTCAATGCACTGGCGATCTTCATAATCAAGCTTGTGAATAAGTTCATCGAGAAGATTGGCAAAGCTTATCACCAAAGACTACAACATCACTTGAATGCTGTAGTTGACAAACTTCTGGATGACACCCAAATAAAGAGAAAACTTAAAAGAACGAAATTTTTTGAGTTTGCGTTGGAGGCATAAATTATACAGCAACCATAATCCACGTGAAATACATTCACATAAATCATATTAGCTTCTCGAACTGATGATCGTAGATAAAGTAGAAACTCGAAAAGTCGGCCGTCGTTTATAAACATTCGCGATTATCCGGGCAATTAATGCAATATTGTAAAAAAAAAGTAGATGAAGTTACTGACAGTAAAACAAAATTTAAAAGTAACATTAATAACAGCATTGTAAATAGCTTCCAGATTTTAAGTGCCATTAATGGAGTAATTTACATTACTCATTGGTCCGAAATAATGTGGAATACTGTAGTTTTATATAGTATCAATATTATCAAAATGAAAAGCAAAGAATCAAGAAGATACAAAAGAAATTTATAGGCAGGTTGTTATATGCAACCTATACTAATATAACCTTCTTAGAACACTGAAGACAAATTGAAGTTTTTCAAGATGTGTACATTGGCACACCACCATACATACCCAGATTTAATGCGGTCAATTAAATATACCTTTTATCTTTATTGCTAACAGTTTAGCGGTTGACTGTGGTCTCACCTGATGGTAAGGGATTATACAGTATATGACGGAAGCGTGCTAATCTGGGTAAGAGGCGATATATACCTTACAGTTCGGTTACACAACATCATACCGGAACAGTCGTTCGGTTACACAACATCATACCGGAATCAAAAGTTTTGGTGGTACATCTTTGTTGGTAGGATGGTAACTAGCCACGGCCGAAGCCTCCCACCAGACCAGACTCAGACAAATTAGAAAATACAATTTTCTAAGTTCGCCCTACCGGGAATCGAACCCGGGGCATCTGCTAGCCAGGCGAGTACTCACACTACTGCGCCAGCGAGGCCGTCAAATATATATTCATTATAATATTATCATTATACTGTTAATAAAATACATAGTTTTTAGTCTCTTTTTATTTCAGTAAATGGCATGCCCCTAATTTAGAAGCCTAAGAAAAAGAGAATAGATGGTATTTTAGTTTGAGAAGTATTTGTACGAGTTCTAGTTGGTAAGGTATAAATTAATAAAAAAGATAGGCGGTGTCGACTAATACATAAAAATACTTAAATATATATTATTAATACATACTAAATAAATGATTGTACCTCACTGCATCCAAATATCCTGCAGGCTCTGAAGCACCTGAATGTTGTGAACCCACTGATATGACGGATGGATCGCGCGCCCGCAAGTCCAAAACTCCTTCTTCCTCCCCGCCTCCACCTCCAACTACTCCGCCACTGGGATGATACCGTTGCTGTAACATAATTTGATAATTGTATTCACTAGCTAGAGCACAAAAGTTTCTTAGCCCGCTGCGTGACACTGGGATTTTCTTTCAACGCGTTCAAATCAGCCTAACCACATAATCATAACCAGCAGTGGACGTCCGTCGTTTGAAGCGAAGACGACAACAATTTACTAGCTACGAAGAACTACGGCTCTATGAATTAACGGTTCCAGAGATTCGCTTGGCTATCAGGTGCTCTAGATGGATTCCCAACTGGCTCAATTTCTTGAAAATGTATTTTATATGACAATTTAATGAATGTGTATCGCATACATTACTTATTTTTATTAAGTGGTACTGAAAAAAAAAAGTAACGTACAGAAAACTATTTATTTATAAATATCTAACATACATACACGCAATCAGACAGACTCACATTTATACTACATTGAAAAATCACTGATATTTTGATGTACTATACACATACACATAATAAGTTCGCTATTAAGTTGTCAATTTTGTTATTTCCTTTGATTGGGAAAAAAAGTTTATTTATTGTAATAATTAGTATATACCTTTTAAATGGTTAGAACTGGCAGATACAATCACTTTATCACGAAAAATTCAAAAGCTAATGTATATATACTATAAAAATAACTTGATTGTTACCCTAAAGAGTTAATAAAAAGTATATTAAACAAAACCAAGGTAAAATACTTTATAGGAATTTAAGATCGCATACTAGGAAATAATTTGTATACAACAACATGCATGGTATAAAGAAAGTATACAAGAAATTTAATTCAAGTGAAGCCATTTCCCTTTCGAATGAAATGAATTATAAGTGTAAGGTAGTATCCGTTTTGTTTTGACCACTTACATTGTTAAATTTGGCAGTGTGGTTGGTATCTTTCTTGGGCGAAGCAGTTCTTGTGGGTGGGTCTGGCAGAGCACGAGATGCGGGACGCGGCGTTGCTATAGATGCATTGGCAGGCTCGTCTCTCGATGCATTCGCCTCGGCGCCAAGCCCGAGAACTTGCGCCGCGTACTCACCTTGGAAAGACATATCAGCACCTGAAATCAATGTTTATATATATTAACAAGGAACTATTTCAATTGGGTACATTGTCCAACGTATTGGGAAACTAAAATGGCATTAGACTGGGAACGTTGCTCGAAAGACCGATGGACTCGATTTCACTACATTAGGTGGATAAGTGTACTGGCAAGCAGTACTGGCAGCCGCTGCATACGAGCCCTAGATAAGGTTTAATGAAAATCAATATGACAACGACGATATTAAGTTAGGTAATACCGTTCTGAAATAATACTAAACAAAACTAATATTTCAGAAGATTCCACTTCACACTACCATATGGCAACATGTCTTATGTCATTTTATAGTATATAAGTATTACCAGTTAAAAGCAAAGTGGACCAACATAAGTAGGTTTAATTAATTTTTAAGAAAATTAGTAGTAATAAATACAAAATTTCATTTTGAGGCACTTCGTGAACTTGAAATCGCTTCATTAAAAAGGTAGACTGCATGAGGCTCATAGGCCGTGAATACGTTTTAGTAATTAGGCATCGAGCCCGGGAGTAGGAATCGACAAATACAAAATTTATGAAAAATCAACCTATAACCCACTTTTATTTGAAGGGTTCAGAGCAGTCTTCAGTTTGATGAGGCTGGTATAAGTTTAGAGGTCGAAATGAAAACGAGGAAATTAAAATTGGTATTTTCCTTTTTAGAACAATCTTAGATTATAGTTGTCCAAAGTAAAGAGACTGTTGTTAATTATACTTTACTCGAAAACAAATTGAGCCGTGGGACAGCCAACCATCTTTTATACTAAAACATTTTAAATTCTTATTTAGTTTTATCTTTTTCCGTTTAATTGCTGTAATCTCAATGACACTCAATATTTTATTTAAAAATATTTAATAATTTAGAAAAAACATAATAGGATACATTTGTCTGCACAGAATTTGCTCGACTTATCTCACTAGAATACATTGCATTTTAGCTTAAAATCTCGTTTCTTGGCATTCCTAAAAACCTAAAGTTGAGTCACGCAGCGATGGCGAGTCGTAACCTCGACAAGGTTAAGCGAAAGCGACCCCAATACCCGCTCATATTTAATTGGCCGATGATGTAATGGGTCATATTTATATAAACCAAATGAACTATAAATTATCAAATGAACTACATGATAAATTAACCAGGAAAGGGCATCCATCTATTCATGATATTAAAAATAGAATATTTCTTAGACGACTTATAAAAAGCTTGCTCCCAATGTTGCTGATGTGAATCTCATTCATTAATAATAGGGTGGAAAGAAGGTCAAACATTTTGCGTTTATAAATTGAAGAAAAAGAACTGCGTGTAAAATGTGAAATTTGTCAACCAATCACAACAATATATTTATGTAATAAACATTACAAAAAAGTAATGGCTACGCCGTCTAGCATAGCCTTTTGAACTCACTACACATGGAAAGAAATCCTTAAACCTATTACGTGAGGTTTCAACAGATGGCTTTATCAAAATAAATTTATAGTTAGAGACAAAAATTTCAACTTTGGCCTGACTTTTCAACAGCCAATATTTCGTTTAGAAAACAATTTATATTAACGATGGGAATTTGTATAAAATATAGTATATAAGGAGAGCGTATACTGCTGATAGCAGAATTTAATAAACAAATTTCGATGGTTTTCCCGTTTCTTCATCATACTCTTAATTTCGAGGTAACGTATAGCTTTATTCAATTAGCGAATAAAATTATATTCGGCGATTTACAATAGCCGTAAATTATATTCTGGCATGAAAAGCGCGTGTGTTTACCTGTATGACTAACATTACGTCTACATTTCACCCTCCAATAACAAACATTTGCCCGTCTTTCATATACCGATATTTGGACTTCCTGTGAATGTTTAGATTTTTTCGGAATTTCAAACCGTAAGTAAAATTTAACTTACTTCTCCTATTTGACTAATTTATTGGCAGCCAGTAATATAATGGACTTGAGAAAAAGTATTACACAATTCAAAACACCTCATTTAAAAGCTGTTGAAAAATTAAACAAAATATGTACGATACATATCGTCATTTTTAGGACAGCTTCATCGCATAACTTCGGGTGAGACCACGGTTAAGCGCTGAGCTGTCAGCAGTAACAATATAACTAAAATTTTAGTTTGTGACATTATTCATCCATATGCGATACACAAATAGCTATACAGTTCAAATATTACGATAAGAGAGTATTCAAGCCACTACATTAGCCAGACAAGAGAAAATCTAATAATAAAGGCCAAATTATTGTGCATTGTGCGTAAAAATACGCAATATTCTATAAAGATTATGTAATTCTAAAATAAAAAACACGGTTAAATACTTGTTTTACATGTGGAAACAGCCGAAGAAAGATAATTGTGTTTGTTATTGTAAAAAAATCAACATACACTATGTATATACACTGCAAATAAGCAAAGCGTACGTGAGAATAACCTAGAAAAGAATTTCTAAACAATTGATCTTATTATAGTAACGTATGTCAACATTCCGGTCAATCCGTTTTTCTGTGAAAGATGTATCGCTGTTTGTTTTTGTATGAAGAGATATCTATGTACAATACTTCAATTTCTACAATACACAAGTAAAAGTATAATTCTGTAAGCTTATTGGTATTTTATAAAATACATTATAAAAACCAAATTAAAATCCAAAAACTATATATTCCTAGTCGCTGTTGTGAAATATCAAATTAATTTAAGCAAGAACTAGGTTACGTGTACCGTAGTAAACAAATCGCTGTATACATTATAGATAGGTGCGACGTGATGTGGCGGATCATCGAATTGAACGCGAAGAGAAGCGACGTGGCGACGCTTCGCCACAGTAAGCGTCGTTCTCCGCTATAGAGATCTTAGATCAAAATTACTTAAGCAGAATTTTACAACACTTGAATTGTTGACTACAACATTTTTTCACATATATTATTTCAAAGAACGACTGATGATGATAAAAATGACTTAAAATCTTAAGTTACTAAGTAGTTAAATACCATAAAGTGTTTTTTATCTATCTGTTGGTTCGGCTTTTTAATTATAACGGCTCAACCGACTTCTGAACTAAAGCCCCACCTTTTATCGTAGTAAGTAAATTTTAATTTGGAAATCCTGAACATTATTATAGACCCAGAGTAAACAGGTTCAAATAGGTTAGTTTCAAAATACTGATACTATGTTACTGGAACATATATAAATATATATATTAAGGTAAATAGTTGTTGAAATTCATACAAATATATATATATATATATATATATATATATTTGTATCAATATATATATATATATATATATATATATATATATATTATTTCTCTTCGGTAACCCTATACTATGCCACATAATTAGTAAATAAAAAATGCGTTGCGCAATCTGTCAATCTATTTAAGTTCAGTTTTAAATTAAGAAATAACTAAAAGCTTGTCTATTTAAGAGAGAACTAGTATGGCTAACCAATGTTTTCACAGAAAATTCTACTAGTGTTGTTTCTCATTCAAAGAAACAATGATAAAAGCACTCAATAATGGAAATGATTCACGTTGCAAATGTATAATTCTTTATTTCTTAGAAAACTGTAAATCTTTGGGTATCTACGGTATTACTGACGTCAATCGAAGTAGGTGCGTTTTTATGTATGTTTCCATAGTATTACATGTTGTAGATTAAAAATCTGACTTATTGAAATTTATTAATGCATTAACGTGCCTATAATAATGTAGATAAATAACAGTTCAAAAATAGCACAAACATTTTTCTACTCCTGCCATTAGTTTACACTCGATAGTAATATATAATAAATAGTAAATAGAATACATAAAATTCATGCACTTGTGTTCAAATATAATTTTAAAGGTCACGCAAAAGGTTTAAATATGTCTTTCTATGATTACATAGTCATTAGAGTTTAAGAAATACATGCAAGATGGCGTAAGATTTGACTTTTACTTTATTTATACAAACTACTGCATTTAATATCTCTGTGTTTATGTCTATAACTGAAATTTCAAATATAGGTCCCAAAAAGGAAGTTTTCTTGGTAAATATTTCTGTTGTTTGACATATATGAAAACTTATTACAGCCATAATTCATCCAGCACTCGGAAAAGTTGAATTACTCTATGGTGTCTAGAAAATATAAATATTTTATTTTAGTCGAGTTGCAAGGAGCGTGAATAAAATGTTATATATTTTCCTTTTGAGCTCCGAATACATGTACGGACGGTGGAAGGCGATAACTTTAGAAGGAAACGACATTTCAAACGTCGGATACGAATAAAATACTGTTAAGAAAACAGATCAAGTATGAGTTGGTCGTGAGGTGGGTTCCGGACAAGTAATGTAAAATCCTAACTCTCTATCAAGAATTTGAAGAATTTTTTGTTATGCCCCAAAATAAATTCTAAATACGATATTTAATAAAGGAAAGAATTAATTAAAATAATGAATTCAAAGGAATTGACTAAATAGTTAACATATTTTTCAATTACAAATTTACACTCTCCGATTATGTACATATCTTTACATTCTTCAATACTGTTTTGATTAACATTTTGTAACCTTCTAATGGATGACACTTGATGTTAATACAGTTTATTTTTCGAATATGACTTCATTAATAGAATTTATTTTGAGAAAAATTGTAAAGTTCGTGCTAGATAGTGTAGCAATTGACAATGTTTTCTATAAATATTTTTTTATACTTAAATAAAAACATTAAATATATATACACAAATGGATGGCTATGTTTACCAATCTAACCCTATTGACTGTATATTATTTTAGTATAATAATATAAAATATCCTTGACAAATAAGCTCCTGATCTGTGTTTTGCAAAAACGTCACAGCATTATCGTTTCGAGGTATTATTACTAAATAACTAAGTACTTAAAAATCAATTACTCGGTTAAATACGACTTTGCTATAATATGATTCCGTAAAATATTTCCAACTGTGTATAATATTGATGCAAACTGCTTAAATGTTTATTTTAATATAATATAATTTCTGCCGATCCCTAAAAGCGTTCGGATAAAAGGAAACGCTCACATGTTTCAATAGTCGCAGATAAAAGAGCATCCCCGGGGGCATGTACGTGTTTATTGAATAGAACACACATTGTATAGAGGAGCCGTCCTATTGTGTGTACAATTCTAGCGAAAATTTTACTTCTAACAGCGCTATGCAAAGTTGTTATATCATTAGTATATTAGATCTATGGAGTCTATACAAATGAATACTGGACTGTCTCTTTGAAATTTCAAATTAACAGCTTTTTACTAAAAGCATAACACATACGGTACTTATTTAAAAAAATAATTTTAAAACTTTTGTCTTCCTGCCAGTTTATTCCGGTTAGACCTATTATGAAAGGCTTTTCACTAGCAGATAGATAATGTAATAGTGTTACTTTTAATTCATTGTAACAGGCATCCAGGATTACATCCAGGGTAATGTCACGAGGAACAGCTAGTTATGCATAAAACTGGAAATTGTTTATGCTTACAGACTTATGTAATAAATAAAGTTGTTCAAATTAAATACACAATTGTGAATACCTTTCATATAAGAAGTGGAAATATTACTATTTATCGTATGACCTTAAGTGGCTTTTATCGTTAATTACGTGTTAATAAACTTATATCATAGTTGTAGATAAATTCATATTACTTGTATAATTTCACTTTTGTTTGATTGTAAACTTGTTTTTCATTTTAAAATTTTGCATTTACCACAAGTTTTAATAACATAACAATTGTAAAATTACATGTTATCAAATAGTAAGTTGATAAATTGACATTACAATTGGGTTGATATAATAACTGTTTTTACTAAAAATAAATTTTCCATTTTTATAATTTTATTTGGAACATAGTTTTTAATATCCTTTTATCTACTCTGATAACCTTTCAAGTCTTCAGCAAATCAATTATAGTTTTATCAATATAATAAATTTGGGAACAATTTACAAAGCTACATTTTAAAAAGACATTCGCCGCTGCAATCAAACTTAGCGTATTCATTTGTTCAGTACTTTTTTATGGACTTAATCATGAAAAACAGCGACTTTAGAGGCAAATCTTAAGAATTACACAAAATTTGACATACTTTTGAAATATCCGTTATATAAATGCTAATTTAAAAGGAATATATCAAATATCTATCTATGTGTAGGTGAGTGTGTATGGCTGTATTTATGCATTCTCATTTTACAGTCTCCAAATAACATAATGTTACATTTACGTCTTACTTTAATACATACATACATACATAGCATCACGCCTTATTCCCATAGGGGTAGGCAGAGACAACATCCTTCCACTTGCCACGATCCTTGCATATCTCCTTCGCTTCTTTCAATCTCATTAAATCTTTCATACAAGTTCGTCGGTTTAGAGTACTCTTGACCTGGCCGTTATTTAAAATGTCCTGGATTTGGTCCAGGAACGTTCGCCTCGGTCTTCCCCTTCCAACTTTCGCATTCACTCTTGACTCATAAATCCTTTTTGTCAGTCTCCTTTCATTCATTCTCTCTACATGCCCAAACCATCTAAGCATACCTTTCTCAATTTTAGTCACTACGTCTTCTTTTATACCACAACGTTCTCTTATCACACTATTTCTTACTCTGTCACTCAGTTTTAATCCACTCATGCTTCTCAACGCTCTCATCTCTACCGCATTTATTTTACTTTTGTGATTCTTCTGCCATACCCAACTTTCACTACCATACATAAGTGTTGGCACCAACACTCCAGCATGCACTGCCAGTCTAGCCCTTTGAGACACCATCTGGCTATTCATAAAAGCATGCAGAGCACCATTTACCATATTCCCTGCATTCACTCTCCTTTCGATATCACTTTCACATGTTCCATCTTTTGTAAATTTAGATCCCAAGTATACAAATTCTTTCACCTCTTCCACTTGTTCCCCATCTATCAAAATATTGCCATTCATCATAGATTCATCTCGTTCAAAAAGCATAACTTTCGTTTTGTTTACATTCACTTTCATTCCTTTCCCTTTCAAAGCTTCATTCATAATATTTAGCATCTCCTGAAGCTCGTTAGCGGATGACGCAAGTATTACTTGATCATCAGCGTAGAGTAAACATTTGATGAGTAATTCATTCATTCTTAACCCATACATACTTTCTTTTAAATCTGTCAAACATTTATCCATGAAAAGGTTGAACAGCCATGGTGACGCAACACATCCCTGTCGAACACCTCTTTCGACAGGAAACCACTCCGTGTACGCTCCGTTTATTCTGACACAGGCACTAGAACCCTCATAGAGAGACTTCAATGCTTGGATCAGACAACCGCTCACCCCATACGTAGATAACGTTGACCACAGCTCATTCCTCACCACTCGATCATAGGCCTTTTCTAAATCTACGAACGCGCAATAAACTTTTTGGTGTTTAGCCAAACATTTTTCAGTTATGCACCGTAAAGAAAAGACCTGATCCGTACATCCCATTCCTCTTCTAAATCCCGCTTGCACGTCCCATATTTTCCCATCAGTTTCATTAATCACCCTTTCAATTAATATCTTTGCATACAATTTGCCGACGACACTAAGAAGGCTGATACCGCGGTAATTTTTGCACTCCTGCTGTGACCCTTTTCCTTTATATAGAGGGACAATTACGGCCTTGCTCCAATCTCTTGGGACTTGACCTTTCTCCCAGCATATATTGAAAAGGCAGTACAGCTGAGCTACCACAATCCCGCGGCCAGCCTTCAGCATCTCGACTGACACTCTGTCATACCCAGCAGCCTTACCTGATTTCATACCTTTTATCGCTTTCATGATGTCATCCATACTAATCTCGCTATCACTTGTCTTACATTCATTGCTATCCGCAGAGGCCATATTTACCTCTGCTTCATTTCTTTCAAACAAACTTTCAAAATGATCCTTCCATCTCTTCAATATCCATTCTTCTCCTTTTATTAAACTTCCATCTAAACTTCTGATTTTACAAAGCTCCGAGGAAGTAGATCTCCCTCGGGCAAATTGTATTGATTTCCAGAAAAACTTTTTGTTTGACTGAAAATCATCAGAAAGTCTCCTATCATACATATCACTGTATTCTTCTTTTTTCTTTCTTACAGCTTCTTTCACGATTACTTTCACCCTTTTGTATTCCATTCTTGCCTTTTTTACGTCATCATTCGTTGCCTTTTGCATTCGTTGGTTCGCTTTTGTAGCCAACCAATCGGACCAAGCTTTCTTCTTTTCACACACAGCTGCTTGAACATTTTTGTCCATCCACAAATTCTTCTCTTTCTTACCTTTCCTCCTTTTAGACACGCCACATACATCAATAGCAGCACCAACCACTCCATCTTTAAATTTATTCCATAAACTTTCAATCTCATTTCCTTCGTCTTCACTCTTGAATCGCCCACTCAAATTTTTCAGATATTCTTCTCTAACATCCTCTTCTTGCAATCTCTCCACTTTTATTCGTTCAAGAATGCTCGAGGTTTCCTTCTTTCTATGGCGCCACCGATTAAAAAGACCACCGATTCGGGCAACGACCAGGTAGTGGTCAGTATCGATGTCGACCCCGCGGTATACTCGAGCATCTAGAACTTTCTTCTTCAGTTTTTCGTCCACAATTACAAAATCAATCATACTTCTAGCATTCCCTTCTTCCCTTGTATACACATGAATCCCCTTGTGCTCAAACATAGTGTTTGCCACAAAAAGACTATGTTCCACACATATTCCAAGCAAACTTCGTCCATTTTCATTCACCCGTTTGTCACCAAACATACCAAGAGTCCTTTCATATCCATCACGTTTCACACCTACCCATCCATTAAAATCTCCTAACATAATTATTCGCTCATTCGGTTCACATTCATTCAACGTATCACTCACACTTTCCCAATACTCATCTATTTCTTTTTGGGCTTTATTGGACTTTCTGGTGCCCAGATCCGTCGGAGCATAAGCACCCAAGACAAAGATCCGAGTAAGTCCAACTTTTAGCCTGATCCAGATGAGTCTAGGACTCACGTATTTCACTTCTTTCACACAATCATCCATTCTTTCGGAAAGTATGATACCAACTCCCTGACAGCCTCTCTTATCACTGCTTACACCAGACCAGTAAGCTGTGTAAGGGCTATGTTTCGTGGTATCACATCCTTTCCTCTTTGTCTCATTCACGCAGAGTACATCTATGCACCTATCATGCATCATCTGGCATACTTCATCAATCTTTTCATTCATTCCTCCTCTTACATTCAAAGTAGCAAAGCGGCTCTCGGTAGCCCGCTTTTCGCCCCCATTAGGAACGTGACGTGATGGATTGCGAATCTCATCGCCGCCATTTTTGGAATGTAATAATATCACCATTGCGTTCCCACGAGTAGCAAGGGAACATAGGTCCATTCTGGCAGAGCCCCGCATGCCAGAATAAGGCTAGCCTATTTCTGGGTTCGCCCGGTCCCAGGGCCACCGCTTGCGACTAGGCAAATGCCCCTAGCCATGAGTCCCTCGGCACGGTACACCTTGGACTGGCAGGAAGTGGGTAGGAAAATGGAATAAAAGGGGGGAACGGGTCAAAAAGATAGGAACTTTGTAAGGAAGAGAAAGGAAAATATAAGGTAGTAGGATATTACTGACTCGGAAGACTGAGAAGATTCAGTAATAGCTCGGGGAGCCGGGATCGCATACCCGTGTACCATACTACTATGATTAAAACCAGCAAGAAGTTATCACAATGGGAACGATACAAATGGGTATGACGGTAAGAAAGGATGTTGAAAATTCGTCTCCTAAGGGGAAATTGCATAAACCATGAGCTTTATTATTGATAATATTTCAAAAGATCGCAATATTAACTGTCTACTTATGGATCGTTAAAAATAAAACAAGAGATCGTTGGATACAATAACTCCGTGAATACCATATATAAATGCACTGTTAAATATTTAAACGAAGATTGGATCCATATTTATCGATCCTCCATCACGGGTTTCAATATCTGTCAGAATATGGCAACGAAGATTGAATTTGCTGACGGCTATAAATAATATACGCGATTTGCTTTAGATAGATATATTGATTGCTTAATTAAGAGCTTTACTTGAAACCTGAGTGAATTTAAACATATAGTATCAAATGACTACGATTATATACATATATTTTTTGTAAGCTAAATCAATTTGACGAACTAACTGACTTTGTTTCCTGAATATAAAATGGGTTTTCAATCTACTCAACGTCATCTGTCCCTCATGTAGCATTTAAAAGCAGGTAATCTTTTATTCATTTACATGTAAGACAAAAAAAATATTACAATTTATGAAAAATAAATTGTTACGTATCAAAACATGTGTCTATAAAAATACATAAAACCTACTTCATTTATTTGGACATACATTAAAAGTGGTTTTAAACGAAAATAGTACAAGATGTATGTCTTATTATAAACAATAATTTACAATCCGTTTATAGTGCCCTGGTCGATTAATAGAATCATCTGATTATAGAAATTTCCTTTCCTAACCAATGGATTGTATTGTTTTTAAAGATATTCAGTGCATATATTTTTCGCGTTCATTCGTCCTTAAACACCTATAGCAGAAGTCATAGAATATAGGTTTCAAATTAAATTCATTGTTCTAGCTATGGATATATGCGCTATAAAAGGGCTCTTCCTATGTACTATCAGCACAATAAATGGATATATGGACTTCTCTTTAATCCAGGCACTGTAGTTACAAGGAACAGTCAATAATTCACATCTTGCGAAGCATTGCCTTAAAAACATTGAACAATCGACATTGCCCTTAAAGTCTTTATATCCTACGCTTACTAATAAAGTGGTCTACAGCATATTTACTTTTGTGTCAAGACACTTCCGCCATAATTTTAATGGCATAATTTGATAGAGTATATTTTATTATAAAATCTATTAGTAAAAGTAACGGTAAATCTATATGACGGTATGAACGCTAAAAATATGCCAGTGGTTATAATTTTGTAACTGAATATAAAATATGCCTATCATGTTATATGACCGCGTCCTGATCAATGTAAAGGAAAGAGAATTTATGGCATGAGCGGCAATAAACCATCGCGATACTTTATCGGCATCCGTAATGCATAAATACGCCATACTATGATGCTGTGTGTATCTTACACACATACAAGATGTGCACAATATATAAAAAATCCGAATGACCGAATGTATAGTAACAGTTCCATTTAACTGGATACAGATTCGCATAACTGTAAGACTTGTAAAAACCAAACGTATATTTTAATAAAACTTTTGACTAGCATGATAATCAATGTCAATATCATATAAATAATAGTATAAAGAGGAAACATTTGTGTTTTTGTATGTGAGTATGTATATATGTATGTTTGTTTCGGTTTCACACAAGAACTACTGTACCGATTACAATAGATTTCATAAAACTTTTATCTTAACAAAAATAAATCTATAGTCCGGCTTTGTCGACTTTCCACTGCCACGAGATTGGTATCTACGCGGGTGTAACCGCGGATCTTTGCTAGTATCATATAAAATTAACAACTAGTGCATCAGCCGTTACATACTGTTCCTATAATATTCCTTATAAGTTTATGAGTGCCAGCAATAAATTGATAAAGTTGTATTTATTACAATTGGATGTACGGTAATGCAGGGCGTATAATACGAGCAAAATTTTTATTCATAAGACTGTCCTTGTTCGGGTTGACAAGAAATAAAGGTAGTCTTTGCATAGTTGTTATTTTTTTTACTAAATTATGTATGCTATAAAACCAAATTATTCAAGTTCGTAAAACTAACAACAAAATACGTAAAGGGTCATTGTGTTTGTATTTTTAAACAATAACGTTTTCTCAATGTAGCTGGTCGTGCTCAAATTACATTTAATTTGAGAAAACGACCAGCTGAGTTTTGTTGTGGGTTCTTTACAAATCCTGAGGCGAAGGAACCATTGTGATTTTAAGTCGTCACTTAATATCATCAGTCATACATTGAAAATGTGAGGAATTGGCTGTATTTGATGACTCAAAAGTGCTAGAAAAGTCTATATAAGTAAAGGAGGTTTGACTTGAAAATAAATGTGCGCAATTGGTAAATGCCAAATTTCCGTTACTACTTTGAACTGGTCTTCCTCATAAAATGTCAGGTACTTTACCGTTTATATTATAATCATAAACCAATAAATTGATATAATATCATGATGATTTAGTACTTTAGTAATCAATTTGTACCAGCGTAGCAAATATTTGTATTAAAAGCCGGATTTTGCCAGTAGTCTTGATATTATATTGTGTTTGTTACTCGGTATATACTCGTATACTCAGTGAACAGTTGTTACTTTTCATTTAAAATAAAGTGTTATAACATATGCTTACAAGGCCTCGTAGTCAACAAAGTGTGAGATGGCATTACAAATCATGAAAACATATTGACATGTTTTGATAAGAGATTCTATCTCGTATGACGTACTAACGTCAACAATGTTATATTTGTAGTTGAGATATTTTGTTTACGTTTCCATTGTGTTCAAACATAAGATACAATATATTTGCGCGTCATTACTAACCGACCGCTATACCTTACTGTACATTTTCAATTCCTTCTATTAGTCTAAATCTTGTTCAAATTTTCAATCATTAATAAAATACCAATTTATTCAAGCATTGAAGTTCAAATAGATTTATTAACTTAAAAAGAAAAGGTTCTTCAATGATGAAATCTTAAATTTAATCTATTAAAAGCTCATGTACAAGGTTTAAAGGTTTCCTTATATATAATAATTTTAAGAAGAATAAGAAAAGGAGAATATGGTTAAATTGAATTGTGGTTTTTAATTTATTAAGAATAACGTTTACACGGTGTATGAAAATATACAGAATATTATATAACTCACCAATAAACGGTTTTCCATCGAGCCTTTTCATCCAATAAAATCGTTGACTATGGGGTTTATTCTCCCTGTCATACTGCTCCCACTGTTGCCGGAGGAGGGTGTAGCAAACAAGACAACAGCGAACCGTGCCTTCCTCGTCGCCCTCGGTCCGGTATCCTGCGGGGGCGGCGTGCGAAGCTCCGAGAAATGGAAAATATGGTTCGGAACTCTGTGAAAAATATAGAAATATGAGTTTAAACTTATTGCTTTAAACTTAAATTGTCGTAGTTTAAAAATATATTTAAACTATATTCACTAGTGAATGCCACCATGACAATAATTGTTTATAAATGACCATGCGATGCAATCTTTCAAAAACATGATGTTGTAAGTATAGTTTACCGAAAGATGAATGAGGGGGTTCTGTGACAAATAAAAGAATAAGGCCTCGGGTAGACAGATACACCCCCTAACAGCTTGACACAACCTCCTACAGCAGTTATGTCGTGCCCACGATGCACAAAATGTATAATTGCTATGGTGACATTTTAACTTCTATTTCAATTATCCAATACCGATAATACAGAAATTACTTTTCTCAAGCTCGATAATAATGGCGAATAGACACATACGATTTTAAAACCATGTTTGTATATATAAGATATCCGTGTCATAATTTGTCCAAAATATAAATTTTAATCAAAACGTTTGGTTTAAACCTGTGAGTATGTTGCAGCGAAAGAATAAATTATATCAAAGATATGTGTAAAGATTAATAACACATATTCTTTTGTTCATAAGTATAATTCTATTAATCCTGATTAATACATACATTGCAATTAAACTTTATACTTTTTAACTCCACGAACAATCGTCCTCATCCGCCATTGTATTCAATAATCCGAAATGTATTTCAATAAAGTTTATTTAATCTAATTATAAACTTCGAATCACAACATAAGTAAGCAATTTTTCAAAATTAAAGTGAGTGTAGTGCTCTGAACAGCAAGTTGGGACTATTTAAAAAATGAAAGGACAAGTCAAAGGTTAGAGGATTCTGTCCCTGATATTTCTGCTTGACACAAAATCGACAACAGTTACTTCGTGACCACGACCCATCTAACTGACTCTAATAATCAGCAAAATACAACATATTTTACATTTTAAATATGTTATTAAATCACGAATAAATAATTGAATTTATACCATCTAAGTCTAAAAGTAGGTAAAAGCATATTAATGAGCCAAGAGCTGTCGCAGTCGTCTTGGTGAAATTAAATGAGAATTAGCTACATAAGTTATTAAAATTATAAACTAATAGATGAAAAAGTTGCGCGATGGAACTTTAAATTCCTTTAGTAGGAGTCCATCCACATGTCCAACCACTATTCCAGTGCGAATTTTTCTACATAGTTCTTTCAAAATCAGAAAGAGAACATTTGATATTAAGAATAAGACAAAAATTATTCTAGGTTATTACAATAGATTAGATAGAAAATTTTGTAAAGATATAATGATGAGAAAAGCGAACAGGTAATACGCCCGTACTCAGTGTAGTCAATATACCAACCTACGCAGTTATGCGAACTTTTTACTGTTACAATTGTTGTCTACATTTACTTCACGACTGCTTCATTTGCTACAATATAATGAACACGAACTTTTTATTTAAATAGTTATAGTCTGGCATTTCTATGTTCAATAGCCTAGTAAAACCTCTTCACTGACTTTGTGATGATTAGCTACATTGGTGAAATAGACAGTGACTACATATGCAAGTGATTTAAGGAGGTCATCCCATGTGATGGGCTTGAAAAATCAATTCTTTTTTTATAAATTGCTTTCTTAACATGCCTAGAATACGGTATTAAAATGATTTTTGAAAATGCAAACTTTTAAAGATACAGCAGCTAGAAGAAAGAGCTGTTCGGAGCGTTGAGTTGGTAGGTGAGGTCTAAGCCTATTATGTTTATACCTAGCCCCCTTTTATCATCATCATCATTGGCCTTAATCCGCCTTGACAGACGTTTAAACACTGTCTAGGCGACATTTTTTGCGTGGCTAAATAAGCCAATACGGGAATGACAATTACGGAAGCAGGTAGGGCATCAGAAATCCAGTCCTGTGCGTGCTATGGATCCCGTGGTGTTTCTTCTTTCACGCCTGCGTTTCTGAATTTCGAATCAGGCCTTGTCGTGCGCAAGGCAGCAATCCTTCAGTTTTCTTCTACATTGGTCTCTTTGCGCCGCAAGCTTCTCCCAGTTGCAAAGAGAAACCTTAAAATCAACCTCTTGGCACAATCTTTGAAGCGCAATCGCGGCCGGCCTATCGGTCTTTTAGAGTGCGCTACTGCTCCTAGGAGTACCTGCCTAGGCAAACGAGATAGCTCCATCCGTTGCACGTGCCCAAGCCAACGCAAGCGCCTTTGCTTAAGTAAAGCATTAAGGCTTGGCAATTTTGCTCTCGATAACACTGTCTCGTTTGACACCCTGTCCTTCCATGATATGCCCAAGATTTTTCTTATGCAGCGCATATAGAACGTATTTAGACATCGTTCTTGTTTTTTGTAGGAGGTCCATGCCTCAGACCCATACAGGAGGACACTAATTACGCATGATTGGACAACTATCATTTTGGTCTTTGTAGTTAAGTGTTTATTGTACCAAACTCTTGTACCGAGTTTACCAAACATATTGGCCGCTTTACCGATACGCGAATCGATTTCGTCGAGTGAGAGGTTATTCGATATGGTCGACCCATGGTAGCAGAATTTGTCGACCACAGCCAATTTCGTACCCTCTACTAGTATCTCCGGTATATCTTCGCTGCCCTGTACAAGAACGACAGTTTTCCTGATATTAATGGACATACAAAACAAAGGACAGGCACGGGAGAATTTGTCAACTATTAGTTGAAGCTCGTCTGCTGAGGTCGAAATGAAGGCAGCATCATCAGCATAAAGCAGGCGGTCTATGAAGAGATCTTTGCTGTTTTTCTTGGACTTCAGAAGGGAGATGTTATACAACCTTCCGTCAGACCTTGTGTGGAGATGGATTCCTTGCTGGTTACTACTGAATGCTTCTTTTAAAAGTAATGAGAAAAATATGCCAAACAGCGTTGGAGCTAACACGCAACCCTTTTTTTTTTTTTTTTTTTTTGGTAAGACGGGAAAAAAATCCTCAATAGGATACCGGGACGCCGCGGACGTCCCGGTTATGCCGGACTCTTACCGGCTAAAAACGACCCGCCATCCTACGCACTGTCACAATGGCGGCGCTACAGGTTAGCTATGGAGTAAAACTGCGCGCGCCGCCGTGACTCCCCGTGAGGGGCCCCTACCTTGATCCTAAGGATCGAGCTACCTATGGGGCAGCGCGAAGGCGCGCCGCCCGACAACCTACGGAGCCTTGCTACGTGGGACGACGGCCTCCGCGGTCCGCCGTCCCAAAGGCTAGTGCTAAGGGGGAAGACGGCGGTCCTGGACCGCACGCCTTCTCGCCGGACGCCTACGACGGAGGGCGTGGGCGGCGGGATCCGCCTCCCGACGCCGCTCCGCGGCCTCTTTCAGCGACATCACCTCGTCGCTAAAGGAGGCCACCGCACTCCAACACTCCCTCCGCTCCACCATCGCTCGCACGACGGTGGGCAGAGACAGGTCGGTCGACCCTAATACGGCCACTAGGGCAGATCTCTGCCTATCCCAACTGGGGCACACCGCAAGCGTGTGCTCCGCCGTGTCCACGGCGGATCCACACTCGTGGCATTCCTCAGTGGGCTCCCTACGGGCCACCCGGCATAGATACCTCCCGAAGCACCCGTGCCCCGAGAGGATCTGCGCCAAGTGGAAAGTGATCACGCCGTGACCACGCGACACCCACTGACCAAGGAGCGGAGACACGGCCTCGATCGTCGACCGCCCTGCGCTCGGGTCACTCAACCGGTCCCGCCACTTGGTTTGTAGGACCGCCTGCGCCTGGCGCAGCCAGTCCCTTTCGTCCCCTGGCGAAGGGGGGTCGCCTCTCTGACGGGCGTCCGCCCTCCGCCAATATACGTCCGAGTGTACTTGCGCGTCCAGCTCCCAGGGGGCGGTACTCGCTAATACGCATCCCGCCTCCCAGGATATGGTGCGGTATCCTCGGACGATCCTGACTGCCACGACTCGCTGCGCACCTCGCAGCAGAGCCTTCGAACGTGGCGTCAAATCTCCCGCCCAGATCGGGGCCCCGTACAGGGCCATCGATCGTACCACGCCTGCGTACAGGCGACGGCACCCTACCTGCGGCTTGCCGACGTTGGGCAGAAGTCTGCTCAACGCGCCAGCCGTTTTCATGAGCCAACATGCACCCTGTCGAACACCTCTCCTTATTGGGAATGACTTAGATACTTGACCATCAACCACGACGGAGCCCTTTGTATCTTCGTGAAACGCCTTTATGAAGTTGAGTAGCTTTGGTGGGCAACCGATATGCTCCAATCCAGTAAATAGTCCCTCCCTGCTTATCGTGTCAAAGGCTTTGTTTAGGTCAATAAATGCGACAAACAGACGTGTTTGTTGCTCTCGATACTTTTCCTGCAACTGTCGCATTGTAAAAATCATGTCATTCGTGGAGCGCTGTGCACGAAAACCGCATTGAGCTTCGGGATATATACATTCCGCCAGTTTTTTAAGCCTTCCCAAAATGACACGGCCAAAGAGTTTTCCCACAATGCTTAGCAAGGATATGCCCCGGTAAAAATTACAATCTCCACAGTCCACTTTTCCTTTGTAAATGGTAACTATATTTGCGTCACGCAAATCCTGCAATATAGAACTTTTAGTCCAGCATTTACACATCAGATTAAATAAGATTGGGCCCATAGATTGAAGTTTTATAATTTCCGTGAATATACCATCTATGGCCGGGCATTTTCCTGTTTTAAGCTGTTTAATAGCCATACAGAACTCAGCTGGATTCAGAGGTTCATCAATCGAGATCAATGCGGATCTCCAGCTTAGGCAAGTTGTTCTTCGCTTCAGGTGCTAAAACGGCTGGTTGCGAATACAGGTTATTAAAATGCTCTTCCAATCTCTGTATTAGTCTGTGACTCTCTGTTATTATTGTGCTGTCTAGTTCCTTGAGTGGAGCTATGATTTTAGGTATAGGACCAAAAGCCCGTTTTATGCCAGAGTATAAGCCCCTTAGATTTCCAGTGTCCCCGCTGGCTTGAATACTGCTGCAAAGATCGGTCCAGTATTTGTTAGCCGCCAGTCGTGTGCAGCGTTGAAGCTCTGATTTTGCACAACTTAGCCGCATCCGTGATTAAGCCGATAAGCAATAAAGCCGCTTTTTGTTTAGCATTAAGCAAAGGCTGCAAATGCTCGAGATTTTCAGGGACCCAATCCTGCATATTGGCTTCTTGCCTTCCAAATACTGAAGCTGCCATCTCAGTCATGATAGTCTTCACATGGTCCCATTCTTCGACTAACGTGGAGTTTTCGTCCAAGGTTTTCATAGCACCTGTCGCTAGTTCGTCAAATCTTTGAACATACTCATCAAACCTGATGTTACGGATGTTAATTGAATGAAAGCAATACGCGACGCAACCAAAGAATGATCTGTGTCCCAGTCGGCACTGTGGTACGGGTATGCAGGACCTCGCGCAACATGCTTTTCCTACAAATTACAAGATCTAGTTGGTGCCAATGACCAGACTGTGGATGTTTCCATGAAACTTTGTGTGACAGTTTGCCTTTGAATATGGTGTTAGTGACACATAGTAGGTGAGTTGATCAAAACTCAAGCAGACGTTGACCACGTGCATCTTCCCTATACCATGCTTCCCAATACAATTCGGCCAAGAAGCGTAATCCTGACCTATCCGAGCATTAAAGTCACCTAAGACGTACAGGTGATCGCTTGGCTTTACTGCTAGCACTGTATCCAATAGAAATTCATAGAATTGATCTTTACTTTCCTGTGATCTTAATTCATCACATCACGTTGGTGCGTAAGCGTAAATTATGGAGATATGATCTTTGTTACTTTTAAGGCGCAGGACCATTATTCTTTCCGAAATGCCCCGAGATGACACCAATGACGATACAAGATCGTTTCGCAATGCAAAACCCACGCCGTACTCGCGCTTAGAAGCTCCTTCTTTGCCTTTCCAGAAAAACGTATAGTGTGATTCTTTTATAGAGGCTTGACCGGGAAGTCACGTTTCTTGCAAAGCCGCCACCGCTATGTTACGTTTCTTTAATTCTAAGTCAATCACAGCGATGTCACGTAAATCATTTGTATCTCCTGTGCCGCCAATGATGGTAGGGAGGCCTGTTCTCAATGTACGGACGTTCCATGTACCAAAAGTATGTACGAAACGTGAGGGTATGAATTTATATTTTATTTTCGGCCTATTGTCAGGTGTATAATGTAACGACGCAAGTATGCTAGCCTTAGGCTACTATTCTTCACACCCTAAAAGAACAAACTCACATCGAGAGGGATCAGTACCTTACTGACTGGGGGCTGCCCAGCATGAGCGGGCGGTAACTGATCAATGGGCCTACGATGAACCCTCCCACTGACGAGAATAACCCCTGGCGCCCGCGCTTACGTCTATTTGTGCAGACTTATAACCGGTAAACTGTCACTCCCCATGTTGTTTTACGCGTTTTGTGACACGAGTGAAGTACCTCTTCAAAGACAGTGTATCGCCAGGGACGGCATTAAGGAAACATAGGGTTACCCAAGACCTATGCCACCCTCTCGGCCTCACTGATTTGGTCCACAGGAACGACAAGTCGATACGTGTTGAATCAGATTGGCTCCAGGAACTGCCGCGTCTTCAGGTAGAACCTTGATGCGCATAACGGAGTTGCCATTCCGGGTTTTAATTTGGAGTTCCTTCTCCTAGACGGGTTGCAAACTGTTGCTAATGTGGCCCATCTCGAAGTAAGGGTCCAGTAAGGGCCCAGTGTCGGGTAAGGTCAGTCCTTACCCAAAAGGGGATAAGGAAGCATAGATTGTGAGGAAGACTGTCTTTTGGAAGGCTAGGTTAGGATTATTGGATACTTTGCCACAGACAGGCGGAGGGTGTGACAGAAGTAGCTCGGGGTAGCCGGGGTCGCGTACCCGTATCTTCTAGATGATGATCCCCTGACTTGATGGCCCCCCTTTTATACATGTATACATTTTGTAAACAAGCCAGGATTGACTCAAGAGCTGAACAATCTGATTTAAAAGAGTTTCAAGAGGAAGAAACTGGAATACTCTATAAACCAGGTGTCGCCAGGTGTGTAGTTATTTTTAACGAATTTTTCTCAAAACTGTGTTTTTATAACTTTCCTCCATCGTATCTCAAAAACGGCTTGACCGATTGACTTGAAATTTATAGGGCACACTCAACACATGTAAAGGCATGGAATGAACTATAAACAAAAACAGAAAAAATTCGTAATCCGAAAAATCCAATATTTTGTAAATTTCTTTGATAATAGTTCATTCCGTGCATTTAGGCTTACAGATTAAAACGCCATTCTTTTTTTGCTTCAGATAAGCCAATCAGCCAGCATCGTAGAGGAAGTGCGAGCTCATTTTTTCGAGGCAGAGGTGTTCAAAACCTTGTAACTCAAGTTCTACATATCTTTTGTAGCTTATATTTTTATTTACACTGTAGAAATATATGTTAATAAATGATAATTTGCTTAAAGCTCTATCTATTTACTGGTCGTAAAAAAAAACCTAAAAAGGCCGTCACATCGGATGACCCCCTTAACACTACGATCATAATAAATGACGATGTCAAACAAGTTGTTGTAATTTAGGAAAAATTAGCAGTTACATTTTTATTTACACAATTGATAATTTATAAATTTTAAACAGCTGATAATGTTCTTTACTAAGTACTAATATTATTGTCCATGATGGCTGGCTATGTGTAGCATCCGACTGTAGATATTTTTTTCGATGCTGGGTGCCAAGTTTACATATCCTGGACCAGTTCTGGCATAGCCGCTATATTGGATTCATTATGTACAAATAATTAAATTGCCGCAATTGGTATAGAGGGCTATTTACCGTGTCCCCCGCTCTTACCAACAAACAACATATATACATGCATCCATAGCATCACGCCTCATTTCCCATAGGGGTAGGCAGAGACAACATCCTTCCATATCTTCCTCGCTTCTTTCACTCTCATTAAACACTTCATACAAGTTTAGAGTACTCTTGATCTGGCCGTTATTTAAAATGTCCTGGATTTGGTCCAGGAACGTTCGCCTTGGTCTTCCCCTTCCAACTTTCGCATTAACTCTCGACGCATAAATCCTTTTTGTTAGTCTCCTTTAACTCATTCTCTCTACATGCCCAAACCATCTAAGCATACCTTTCTCGATTTAAGTCACTACGTCTTCTTTTATACCACAACGTTCTCTTATCACACTATTTCTCACTCTGTCACTCAGTTTTAATCCACTCATGCTTCTCAACGCTCTCATCTCTACCGCATTTATTTTACTTTTGTGATTCTTCTGCCATACCCAACTTTCACTACCATACATAAGTGTTGGCACCAACACTCCAGCATGCACTGCCAGTCTAGCCCTTTGAGACACCATCTGGCTATTCATAAAGGCCTGCAGAGCACCATTTACCATATTCCCTTCATTTATTCTCCTTTCAATATCACTTTCACATGTTCCATCTTTTGTAAATTTAGAAGTATACGAATTCTTTCACCTCTTCCACTTGTTCCCCGTCTATCAAAATATTGCCATTCATAGATTCATCTCGTTCAAAAAGCATAACTTTTATTTAGTTTACATTCACTTTCATTCCTTTCCCTTTCTTCAAAGCTTCATTCATAATATTTAGCATCTCCTGTAGCTCATTAGTGGATGACGCAAGTATTACTTGGTCATCAGCGTAGAGTAAACATTTGATGAGTAATTTCATTCTTAACCTCTAACAACTAACTAACTAACAAACAACCTCTTTACAAATATATATTCCTAATGTTAAGGTTCTGGAAGAAGACTATGTATATCCTATATGATAGCATTGAATGTAGTTTTACATCAATGGGCCTCAACAAGTTTTCAACCAAAACAAATTCATTTCTTGAGGCCACGTCATGTCAACGAGGAAGAATTACCAGAAGTCTTATGTCAATTGTTTGAAACGATTCGTCGTTACTTACCAGATCCAACTGGATCAATTAAATATCGACGACAAGAATCAGTAAGTAGTTATATTTCAATTGTGAGTTATTATTACCGTAGTGCCATGCTTTTGATAGGTTTTTTTTAAATCGGTTTAATACGATTTTGTATTTATCCGAAATAATATATATACACAACATGATATTAAATATACAACAAATTTATATTAAAATCTATTGAATAGTGCACATTACGTAATACATAAACACTTACAATTCAATTAATATGAAATTTTGTATAATTTTTTTTGATATTTAAAATAGATAATTTCCTTTTCATTATTATATTACCGTTATATTGTAAGTTGCTTTCTATTTATTCAAGTGCATGCCTGCCTTAATTTAGAAAGGTACAAAAAAAGAGAATAGATGTCTTTTAATTTAAGAAGTCTTTATACGAGTTCTAAATATAAGAATACGAAGAACTTAAAAAAAGAATACGCAATTATTTTTTAGTCTTAGAGCATATTAAAATATTTGAAACAGTGTTTTGAAGGGGGTTCTTTTTTGTTAACATTTTAATTATTTTATGATTTTTAGTGAATCTGAAGTACACTAACAAATTTGAATATGTGTACACCTAAAAAATGTGTTGCTCATATCAGGCAGCACCGATTAAATAAAACAATTTCAATGAAATTGACATTTGTACCACCAGACCCGGGATCGAACCCGCAACCTTATACGTTACAGGTCGGTTGTTTTGCCACCCCGCGTGTTGTCACTGCCATTGATTACTGACAGTTATATATACTCCCATAAAACGCACCCTTACAGTAAGCCGTTTAAGAGTTCCATTGATCATCATAGTTGAACGCGATAATCACTTGACCATACCGACGTTAGGCGACTCAAATATCCGGACATCTTATAAAAGATTCTACAGAGTATCGTTAATTTGCTCCTAAGAATTGAAGAGTTCTTTTACTTTGTCCCATGGATCCCATGATCAGAACCTTACCAAATTATCATCAATTAACCATTAAAGTATATACGTAATACATAACCCATTCCAATAAATAAAGGATCATCGAAATCGGTTGGCGTGATCTAGAGTTATTCGTCCATTTGTCGCGCAAATTTAATACTTATCCGGTTTTCTCATGGACGCCATCATCAGAACTGGATTTTAAAAAATGAGACCCTACGACAAGCACCACCTTTCATAAAAACAATCGTTTCACCCAGTCGAAAGTTATGAGGTAACAACAAAAAAAAACAGGCGAATTGATAGCCTCTTCCTTTTTTTGAAGTCGGTTAAAAATATACGACGTCAAAAAGTTTGTACTACATTTTATTACTAAACCCTATCTCATATATCATAAAAGCTAAGTTTAATAACCAAAAAAAGGTATTTTCTTTTCGTTTTTGTGCATGATTAACGGAAAACTCATAAAGAAAACCTTAGGGCAAATAACGAAAATTTTTGTTGAATCGTGTTATTTTTTTTTCGTTATCAATTGCGATCGTATGTAATGACCGACATTTCCATGACCGGTATGTATTCCGGTTAATACTCCCACATACATTATGTGTTATTATTTAATGAATCAGTGGACATACCTGGGGATCAGGCTTCACTCTGATGGTATACTGGTCGTTGAAGCCAGCGACTCCGCAAACGAAGCATACGCGCTCTTCTGCCGGCTGGTCGCGGCGAGCAGGCGAGGTGGGGGACTTGCCTGCGACCACCGGCCCTGTACCAGCTCCGCCGCCGCCTCCGCCCGCATTTAGCGAGCTTTTTATGTACGCCTTCGCCTTTTCCATTGGCGCTACCTGTAACAAACAAAATTTCGTTATATACACATACATTAGCATGTCATTTTACAATTAAAAGTGTGTGGGTACAAAGTACACGTGTCAGAAGTGAAACTTCTTTGGCTAACATGTTTTTAAGTCTTGTTTATATTTTGTTAGCGATCACGATTGTTGTTTGTTGTTTTTATATCAGTGAAACGTTCACACGCACTACATCCGGTTTAACACAGTCCCGAAATTCTCAAATTTGAGAATTCGTCGTTTTCACAACGTCTGTTGATTGGTGGACTTATTATTTTGAGTGGGGCGTTTAGTATTCGAGGGGTAGCACAGGGAATGAAGCAATATTCGCCTAGTGACAGTTCTTAGCTTCTATCAACGTTAGTATTGTGTTTTAAGTCATTCAAAGTATGTAATATAATAATGAAGAATATAAGAATAGTATTACTTACCCGCAAATTAGTGAGAGACTCCAAAAGTTTAAACAAATCTAAAACTTTATATCTCCGAAACTTAGCTGCAGCGAAAAAGGAACCTACGAGGTGTGTTCAAAAAGTATCGCGAATTTTGTGTTTTTTCAAAAATTATTTATTTATTCATGAATATCTATTTTGTCCCCTTCAAAGTAATCCCCACGAGATATTATACACTTGTGCCAACGGTTTTTTCAATCTTCGAAGCACTTCAAAAAATCATTTTTTTTT